>JASAOM010000987.1:0-65375 GCA_030849085.1 Borovskyia barvae
GGGGATCCGTGTGGTCGTGCACCAGTGCCACATGCCAGGGGGATGTTGTGCAGTGCCGCTGACGGTGAATGTGAGCACGAATTATGGATGGCAGTGACGGAAGGGCACACGTTCTGCGAGACCTCCACCCCACCGAGTCGCAGTGGAGGAGGAGTAGCCAGCCGTTGTGACTCACACCTGAACGTGGAGCGGTGTCTTTCCGCGTACACGTTTATGGACCGGGTCTCCACGCACACACCCACGCTTTCGCTCCTACGCAACAGAGTTACTGCTGCAGACCTCGCGGCTACATCCTGATCCATGAGCCCAAAGTGTCCACTGGGATAGCGTACAATGCGTGGAGCACAGGGATTCAAATCCTTCTCCACCACCTCGCTGCGACGCCTTCGATCTGGCCAATCCCGTCGGGACCGAAAAGACGACGATAAAGTCGAAATGAGAGGGGCAGCCGGAGCCACAGGGGGGTCGGGGCCAGCAGTTAGGTTGCAGTGGGGAGATGCACGCGTGTGGGTCGAGGGGGGGAGGCAGGAGCGTGCCTTAGAGGCCCAAGGAGGAGGTTGGCGAGCTGAGGATCAGGAGCCGACTGCTGGGGGAATTCCCCGGGGATACCTTCCATCCGACGGAGATCGGCAAGGCCGGGCCGTGACCAGAGGTGCATTGAGGACATTTCGCGGCTGAACCTGGACGACTATACTAGGACGTGCGGGTTATGCGCGTTGTGTTGACGTACTTCATGCCGTTCGAAGACTGTCAGGACGTATCAACGTGGCACAGCCCATATCGCACTGCATCGACTGGGGATTTATGGGAATACATGGGCGTTGTCCTCATTCATTTGCTGCAAAGGGATGACGCACTGCTGAATGGTTAGTCTGAGTGACGTTGACCAGGCCTGGAAAGGTGGAGAGGAAGTGGCCACACTGGGCGCCAACATGCATCTTGGGTCCCGTGTCGGGGTGGCATCGCTGCCGCGGGGGCTCCGACCCTTCTTCAACAGAGCGACTCAGGAAGTTCGACGGACGTTGCCTATGTTGGGCGTGGATGCGGCGGGAGAGGTGCGTGATGTCAAATAGTTGATGGCTATGTGAGCAGGGTTCTCTAGCGATGACTCGAACCCCGCAAACCGAAGTGGGAGTGGTGAAAGGAAGGGGGCCGTGGAGGAGCATGTGCCGCCTTGCAAACCATGCATACGAGTCCGTGGCGGATGGGCAGAGCGGGCGCTGAGAGGTTCCATCCGGTGGAGCCCCACGCAGGGACAGGGGGAGGTGGGTAGCGAGAGTGTTGTGGGCGGTGCTGTGACCACATACCCGGTGTCTGCTGAGGTGGCTACTGTTGGTGGATCGGGTGTAACACAATAGGCGCAGGGCCAGTTTGGAGGCTCGCGTTGCGAAGAGGGAGGGGGGGCTGCAGAGGTCCCGATGGTGGTGGTTCCGGCGGGGAGTTCTGCGCGGCAGCGGTAGTAGTCTGGGCTCCTTGACACCATCGGCACTGCATCTCCGTGATCTCAGTGACGCGGTGGTGAAGACATCCGAACTGGGCGCATGTCCCAGTGCGGAACTGGGCCGGGGGCATCTCCTGTCCTCGTGTGAGTTCCACCCCTTTGTTCTTTGGGGTGGGGCGGTGGTGTTGGAGGAGCGTCCGGCGGAGGGTGGTGGAGAGCGGCACAAGATTGCGGGGAGCGTCTGCTCGGCGATTCAAACCGGTGCCCATATCCGTGATCCAGGCGAGAGGGGAGGGATCTGAGGACATGGCGCCCCTTGCCAAGCACGATCGGTCGCTGCCGCAGACAGACACGATAATTTTACCGGAACGTAAGCCGCAGTTCCCCCTGAAGGAAAGAGTACCCTTCAGCATTGCGCGACACATGCAGGAAATTGTATACTCAGCTATACTGGCCAGCAGCGTGAGGCGAAGGTGAGACTTCGACCCTCAGAGACGCTGAGCTCCAGGAGCGAAACACCATCGAGAATTCGATACAGTCTCTCGGCACTTTCAGCGATGATCATCTGCTGCAGTGCTGGGGTTACCGCCAGCGGTGCTACAGATATAAGTTTTCTGCACTTACTAAAGTTGACTCTGCGGAGGGCACGGCAATCGCCTAACCCCTCGATGTCCACCAAACCTCTCTCAGCTGCGTCAACTTCTTCCAGAGCAGGCGCGTTTAATAGCCCGTCGAGGGAAGTGAGCTCCCCAAACTTCCTGAAGCCGACCTTGAAGAGATGCTTGCACATCGACAATCCTTACATTTCTATCACACCGCTGGTGGCTGCTTCCACCTCTTCCAGAGGTTGTGAGCGTGGCAGATCTGCAAGAAATATGAGGCGTTCACTACAACTGAAATCAACTTTGCGGAGGGCAAGGCGCTTACTTAGGCCCGCCACGTTCTTCACACCGCTAGAATCGGCATTGATTTCCTCGACAGCAGATGCTTCGGCTAGGGGATCCAAGGAGGAAAGTTTACCGCAATCCAAGAAACAAATAGAGATGAGTTTGGAGCACTTACTAAACGCTGAGAGGATTGTCAAGCTCCCACTGCGGATGGAAAAGCTGGGGAGATGCCCCGCACATCGCATGTCCTTCATGTTGAGTTCAGTAATGAGCCAACCGTCCAGCTCAAGATTTTCTACGTTAGGCAGCCTCTTTAGAATTTCATCGATGTCATTGGTGCTTCTACGCACTTTTAAAAAGCCTAGACAGCGTATTTCGTCGGACTTTCACGTGAATTGAGAGAGGAAACTAGCATCTATATCAAATGCTCGAATACGCCAAAACACTTGGTTATCCTGTAGTTCACAACGATACGGAGCGCGAAGCGTTACAGCCCCCAGAATGGAAGAAATGTCTGCCGGAGCATCAACTACTGCTGAGAAAGCTGGACCATCCATAATATGCAGAGGGAGACCGCAGTTCTTCACACAGCATGAGATAATCTCGAGAGGTAGATACACCCTGATTCTGTCATAAGTCAGGTGGTGCACCCATCCGATAGTAGTATGCACGATGGGTAAAATCTGCATTCCGTGCGGGAGTTCACTCACCAACTCCCGGTAACAGCGCAGCTGCGGGGAAACAGCAGTCAGAGTGGATAACGACGTCGCTCAAGCAAAAATCCTTATCTGAGCCGAGCCATTACCCACATACTCGCCAGGATATCTCGTTCCTGGGGGGGGGGGAGGGGCCCACGTCGACTTGCTTGTTCGAGTACCTCCCTCCGCATGACGGAAGCTACCTCGAAACCCGCCATGTTTGATGGTAGCGGTACTGTTATCGTTGCCCTCAATGTTGAGAAGATCGCAAATCGAAAAGGGAAACGGCAATACCTTCGGTGAGGATAGAATCGATGGAGTTTTGCCAAATCGAGCGCGGAAAGAGAAAGAGAGAGGCGTCAATTTTTTTTTTGGAGCCGCTAGATGTAGAAAAAATCGGAGAAGGGAAAGGTACGAGAATGGCGGGGAAAAACGGTCTCAAGAGTCTCACGCGCAAGGAGGAGAGACGCGAGCAAGAAAGGGAAAGCGATGTAACAAAAGACGGGAACATCGAACGAGTGGAACCAAAAAAAATGATCGAAGCAGCGACGATAGGTAAAGCGCTAGTGAGGCCGTTAGAAGATTTCGTTCTCGTATGGATGGCACAGAGAACGTGCGCAACGTGTGCAGGTGCGCCATGAAAGATTGAGAGAGAGAGCGGACCGATCTTCATTTATTTTGCCAGGGAAGGGAATCGAATGGAACGATCGAGGGCGCTTACGACAGGACGGAAAAGAACGATGGCTATTCTTGTATAAAACCTTGAGATTTTCCAGCCTTCGCCTTCCTTTCTCGGTCGCTCGACGCATTGGGAATCTGCCAAGGTGGCGAGCGGTTGTAAGAAATCGGAGAGGTGGTCGGATGTGCTCTGTACTACAAGCATCTTTTTTTTCCAAGCGGCAATCAACACCGATGCAAGTGAGGAGGTTCCTGACGACTCCATCGGAATCCTATGAGTGAAGAGGTCGTAGAGCACACCAGGAGAACGAACGCTCACGTTCGGCCAACACTAGCAGAGGTGCTGCCATTCAGTAGGTTTCAGGAGCACTGAAGAAGCTCATACCGTAGACGCCTTCCTCCTCCTATTCTATCGGTCATTCTCTCACGATGCACATTTTGGAGACTACCTATGTGTATGGGGAAACTGCAGGTCAGCAGATGGTTTTAAAGGGCTCTCATGATTAGCTACAACGCAGTTATGGGCAAGGTGCTGAGAAGCAACACCGGCACCTAAGACTGCGTCATGAGCACTTCAAGAAACCGGGGATCAAGACAACTCTGTTGACGGACGAGTCGCCATACCATTACCAACAGACCGCCTTACGAGAAGAAAAGAACAGGCTGAACTAAAATGCTCCCCTCATCTCTCCTCGGCGGCACGGCAAAAAAAATAAAAAGAGAGCTTTTCCGCTTTGGGGACGAAGCAACCCGAGTTGTGTATCTGTTAGACTGAATGCTGGGCCGTGCTTGCTACAGTGAACAGGGCTGAGAAAAATGAGTTACCATTCTGACGATCTCTCTCTCTCTCTCTCTCTCTCTTTACACACACATATATATATGTGTTAAGAATTCGTTTCGTAGCGGCTACACGAATTATAAGAGTGACACGTCTGAAATTCGGAAGAGAGCACCGCGACAAGAAAACTTTCTTCAAGAAAGACAGAGAGAGAGAGAGGCGGGGGGGAGCTATTTTTTCACGGGAAAAAGGCCGGTGAATTCGTATACACAACACGAACAACTTCGCCCAATACTGGAAACCCTGTGCTCTGAAAATCCATCATAAAAAAAATCTGTGCGCGTATCCGCCCGCAGGGAAACAAGATTTCAGCGGCTTTTGTGCATATTCGTTTGTGAGGAGAGGGGAGAGTTCTTCAGGAGGTCAGGACACGGTGCAACAGTCCCTTCTGGATAAGTCCGTGAGATATGCAACACTCAGAAAAGCAGCCATGCTTCGACAGCCACTTCTCCGAGATCCCCCCCCCCACGGCCGCCGCCGGAGTATGTGAGACTGTGAGGCACGTATACACTTTATAGTTCAAAACAGACGCGACATATTCGTCCTTGTACTTGACGGAAGCAGCTAACTACCGCGTTTCCCTTCACCTGTTATGCGGCTCTGTACCCGTAGGCAATGAGCGTTTCGCGGTCGAAGATCTTCAGTAATTCGAAGCGTATGCAGGAGCCTAGAAGTTTTCTGTGTGCGGGCGCACCCGTGCCGAGGGGAAGTGCAGGCAGAAGCGTGCTTTTTGTCCGCTGTGAGAGATGCAAGTGGCTCTTCGACCTTAGCGAAGTCTCGATAAGGAAGAGCGATTAAGACTTGAAGTCCAAGTCGAACGAACAGAGCTCTCTCTACTCACCGTATCCGCATCTTAGGGAGACACTACGCAGAACATCGGGTGAGCAACCTCGCAGCACTCCCTCCAGTTTCTACATATAAACACACCGGTCGTTGCCATTAGGGAGATATCGCCGGAAGCGCTACGTGTAAAAACGGAGAGGTTCTCTCTTCTCCGCATGTATCGAACGATAGGCCCCAACTGGAGGAAGCAAACGTGCTCGACAATTCGGTAGGACCCAGGTGTTGCATTCTCCCCGCTATTATGGATTAGCCCTGCGATGCGCGGAGATCCGCACGTGGTTCACAAGTGGTAGACGAGTGTACCGATAAGCGGAGAGCGATAGGGGAGGGCCAGGTGTGCTCGTCGATATCATCACGGAAATTCGCTGACGGTCCGACGTTCCACTTGTTGACCGGTTCACCTTGGCCCCAACGGGTGTCGGGGGGCTGACAACGCAAGCCAACGGGGTAGTGTACGCTTTGTGGAAGGGAGAGGAGGAGCTTCGGTGTGTTTATGAGTAGGGGAGAGGGGCGATAACGACCGTTGCTTGTCGGTATCATCACTTCACTCAACCTCTGCAGCGGCGTGAAAGCCAGATGTTGCCGAGGACATTGTTTCATTCGCAGAACCAAAGATGTATAAGCACCCCTCGCAAAAAACGAGTTGATCGATAGAAACCACAAAAGCTCATTTTTCTTGCAAGCTGCAGAAACGTTTTGATGCCTACCGGGTAGGTCCAGGTACCGGTGGACACATGATCGCCGGCAGCGGCTTCCGTAGCATGATCTGCGACAAGTTTCTCAGGTGGAAGTCCGATCCTGGCTCGTCCACTACCGCAAGGCAACCCCATAGCGCAGCCCAATGCACTGGGCATTTCTAAATAGAAGAGCAGCAAACACCACCGTTACGCTCAGGCGGTCATCATCAAAATCAGGACTTCGGAAAGCCGACAAGCCCAAAGACGCCCTCGGAGCGGCAGCTTCTACATTGTCGAAGTTTTGGTCACGATTGTGGATACGTCATCTTCACGTGCAGACTCACATACCCCTCTGTGAGCAACGCATATCTTCATAAGTGGCTCAAGCACCCGAATTGGCAGGGACACAGGACGAGCTCGATACCGCTTAAACGCCCAGAGCGCAAAGTTGATTGCGGATCAACAGAAGCGAAAGCGCTTCAGTTTGTGCCACATACCTTAGAAAATGGCAAAGAAGGAGCACTTTCCCGCGGATCACAGAGGCCGCTGACGCTGCACTTCGTGTCCTTCGGTGTTGAAGGGAAGCAGTTCCACTCACAACGAGAGCAGTACAGCGAGTAGGTTATTTCAAACCCCGATATCCTTCGTCATCCCGTTTTGTGCGCGGTCAGGGTCCCCTTTATCTACCTCGTCCAACGCACGAAAAATCACGATGATGTGTCTCTGCCCTGTAAGGGGACCCTTTCGAAGTCCTGCTTGGCCTCAGTTCACGCGAGTACAATCACACGTGAGTACCTGGTTCATCATGCGTCAGATGGAGCACTGGCACCTCAGTGAAATCATACAACAATATGGTAAATCACAGAGAACAGAAAATTCAAGTTACTGCCCTCGTGAGCGAATGGCAGGATTGAAAGATAGTAGGGGTGCATTCGAAAACCTGTAGGAGGTGCCATACAGAGCGAAGAGTCCCCTCATCATTGACACGATACGGCGCGGAGGCATCGTCATTTCCCCTGAACATGTCCCTTCGCAGGGAGGGGGGAGGGGGAAGGAGGCGGGAAGAGAAACCAGCGGCGGCTCGAAACTCCCTCCCTCCAACAAAAAAATCGCACGGATCGCATAGACCAATGAGCTATCCACAAAACAGTGCATTTCAGCGGCAATCGAAAGCGGAATCATTTTTCGCCGTAACGCGAATAATAGCGCACTGGCATAAGAATACTTTTTTCGTTTCTACATTCAAAACACAACGATCGAACAAGTATCCCCTACGAACGTCACGTACCATACCAAACTGAACCATCGACATTGAAAACGAAGTGCCCCCCCCTCCCCCTGCACGGCACCGGCATCACATTCGCACCAACGAGGTGAGCATTAGTCTATAATGAGGTGTTCACGGGCTTGCCCGTCTGCATCGATCGCTTTGCACTGACGAACCGCATATAACAACCGCTCCTTCATCTTCTCGGCAGAAGAGTAGGAAGGAAGTCGCAGAGCAAAGAAACAGGTACTACTCGTGGGTAGAGTTTCTTTATTACCATTGTGAGTCACTTTAATCTTCGTCTTGAGCGGAAGCCGCGACTGTCCGGTCGCGAAACGCAACAGAGAGGTGCGATCTTCATCTGTCATAGCTTCCAGCACGGAGAGGAACATGCTGGCGTCTGCGGAGGACAGCTGGATGTCGCACTCATTGCGGAAATCAGTGAACGTGAGCTTCGGGGTTCCACAGATGAGCAGCTCCACTTTCTGCCACCGAAAGGCTTGCAATGTGTAGAGTGGAAGCACTTGATCGAAACCTTGCTGGATGTAGCCGATGGCGTCCTCAAAGCGTCGTATTTCGCTCGCGACGATGCGCTGCGAGAGGAGGCGGGCTCCGTCAACCGTTTCCGGCGGCAAACTCTCCTCGAGCAAAAACTGTTGATGATCATCAACGATTTGTTTCCACATGAGACTGATGCCAGGGAAACGCTCCTCGAGCTCCTCCTGGGAGCGCATCATGAGCTCCTCCGCCTGCAGTAGCTTTGTTATATCCGAGTCGAGGGTAGCGAGATCTCTGATGGTCGTCTCTTCACTGAGAAGAAGTTTCCAGAAAAGAGGAGGCAGCTCCACTGCCAACAAATCCTGAGTGAGGAAGAACGATGCCAGTATCTTCCCGAAGAATTCTAGCATGAGAGGCGTCTGGGCGCTCTTCATCAGGGACACGTTCGGCATAATGGCGGTGGCATCCCCCCGTCCGCAGTTGACGAAGAGTGGATTGAGCTGACATTGCCGGTTAGGGTGGGATGTCATGATCTCTGTCGCAAGTTGGGAGAGAACGTCGCGGTAGGGACCACCAGCGTCGGTAGAGCCAAATCCAGCCAGTTTAACGGTGAAGATGGGTGAAACATAAAAAGTGTCGATCGTGGCTTGCTGCAGCTGGAGATACAGCTGGCCAAATACGGAGCGCATCAACGTCGGAAACGCTCCGCTGGAGCTGGTGGGCTGGGCCTGCATCGCATGGATTGTGACAGAGACCTTCTTGCCTTGCCGATGCTGGAAGGGTTTCATGATGCGCGTCTGTATCTGCTCCTCCGTTTCCCGAGAACACAAATTCTTGAGCACTCCGAAAATATGGAATAACTCGGTTCGTCGCCGGAGGTTGATGAGCGGTGCAAACTCCGCTGTCAACTCATCAATCCTACGAAGGCGCACGGCATACGGCACGAGCGGAGACAGAGAAACCGCGTCCGCAAAGGCCCCTGCGTTGAGGACAGAAGACACCAGGGTATAGCTCGCAAGTTCGTGGCTTGCTACAGTACATTCTTTTGTTACCCGAGAGATGAGATCACCGCTGCTGCGCACCTTCAGAACCGTCTGCAGAAAGTGGTTCAGCTCGGCGTAGAATTCATAGGACTGTGGCGGAACAGCATCGCATTCGTAAGGAGGGTGCAGGATCTGCTCGCATAAGCGAGACAACGAGAGTGCCTGCGCTCCTGGAAGCAACGACTTCAGATCCACCGTTGCGTCTTCGCTGTTTTCTGCGTAGAAGAAGGGCAGTCCGACGATCTCTCGTGTTGAGTCGAACGTTGTTTCCCCCACGGTAATGCCAGCTCGCTTGAGCTCCAAGTGGATTTTGTGGTCCCTGTAGTCGGCTGTAGTGACCAGGTCGTCTCCGGCGTTGACGCGAAGCGTCAGGGCCTTCGGCTGCTTGACGTGTCTGTAACACAGGAAAACAGCCCCAGTGCGAGCCTCCACAAAGTAGCCAAAGCAGGGAAGTGGCTTTTCCAGCGGAGACTCCGGGGTGGAGGCGTTCCAGCCGATCGTGACGGAGCCACGACGATTGCCATTCAGCTTTACAACGAACGACATACTGCCCTCCGGATCACGGTTCTCCTCGCGAAAAACGCCGCAGGCGGAAATTCTGTTTTCCGCATCCGCAGTACGCTTTACGATATCACATGTCATGACGTGGGAAGAGTTGACCTCCCCAACTATAGTCGAAGGAAGAGGGAGCGGGGGGTCGTGCGTGAGAGCGCGTACTATCTCGCGCGTGCACAGGACAAGCTTGTAGGGAATCTCCGGAGGAGCGTCGTAAATCATCTGCGCTGGGCGTTCGCGCTGATAACGCTCCACTAAGTCTGAGATGAGAAGTACACCCGTCTGTACCACGGCGGAGCCCATGCGCTCACAGCGGCACAGTGACGCCATCATGTCCGTGAGTGGTCTTAGGTGGGCCGATAGCACCTGATGTGATGGTAGAGGTATCTTGTCGTCAGCCAATAGCTCTTGTACGCATCGCAGTGCGGCGTGTCTGGTACCTCTCGTGTATGCTGTTGCAGCACGAAGGAGGATTAAAATAATCGTGCTGCCAAAAGGATTTTCGATAGCACGCCGGAAAGTGTCATTGCGCATGAGAGATTCGATGATTTTGATGCTCATATCGATTTCGGGGAGGCTCTGAAGAAGAAAGGGGGCGGAAAGGTGCGCGACACACTGCGACACGAGACGAAAGGAACCAAGTTTGATTTCGCTGTCCAATATGCGAGCGATATCAGCGTTTGCCCCAAGTGAGGTGAAGGAGAGAAGTCGAAGAAACTGTGGCTGAGCCGCGGTTCGCGCCTTCTGCTGGGAGACCAGCGTCTTCTCGAGCAGCATCCTCGCGTAAGCCACCATGAGAATCTCCATCTGCTTCTCCACGGGGAAGCCACTATCCTGGCTTTGCATGTGTGAGCCTCGAGCCGAATGGCGGCACACCGTGCCTACCGTGAGTGAGGTATTCGCGGATATCCGATCAACGCCAACTTTCTCCAGTGCACCCCGCACCGCGATCGAACTCATTTCGCCTCGCATCTGTGGAGTAGTCACATTCCACTCTAACACCTCCAAGAAGGAGCCTGGGGCATGAAAGGTGTACCCCAACTTCACATCCGAGGAGAGCACGCTTTCGTCCATGATGGGGTGATAGACAGTGCCGTCAGTACTCACGACGACGATCTCCCGGGACTGGAGGTGGATGTCCACGTAAACAAACACTTCGCGAACCGCCGGATCGAACAGACGACTGCGCAATGAGTCATAGGAGCCGTGCAGGAGCCGAGTTGGGCTCGCTGAACCGCCTTTACAGTCAAGGCGTAGCTCCACCGGAGAAGAGCGCGGAAACTGCAAGCGTAAGAGGATACGGTGCCGCTGTGTGAGGGTGATGTGCGGCGCTGAGACCACACCGCAGCAATTCGTGCCCCCTGTGACTTGCTGTGCGCCAAAGGGGCCGTATGGTGCAAGTGATGGAGAAACGCACGTGAAGTCCACGCTCTGACGCATCGGCTTCCACTTCACCTCTTCCCTTAGTTCGAACAGTTGCGGCACATCTGGTGTTGAGGGCGAAACCGTCATTGTCAAGAGGGAGTCAACGCCACACACACGTCCCACGGTGACCTTCTCTGTCTCCTCACAGCTTTGAGGCACACGCACCACGCGCACATCCCAATTACCCGCTAGAATGGACTCTACGCGGATATTGCTCTGTGCATCGCTGCTGTTAAGGCCTGTGTTTCCTTCTAACGCCAGAAACCCCCCGCTCGCACGCCAGGTGACGGGGTGGGAATCATCGTTGTCGGGAGCGGCGCGTTCTCGTGGCGCTCTAAAAAAGCAACCGTCGGTCACGGGAACAAAAGTATTTGTATCAACAGAATTGCTGTAGGCAAAGAGCTTCAGACTGTGATCACCTGCACGATCCATTCGCGCCACAACATACAAGGGACGGCGCTTCAGTATGTCACGAAGAAGTAGGTGTACGTTGCCTTGAGGCGACGTCACGCACCGAAGCTCTTCATCGACATGTAAGAAGCAGCCGCGGCTACGCCCGCTCATTAAGAAGCTCGTCGTCTCTGACGTGAAGGAGTGCACGTCGTCGAGTGATGGTTCGTGGTCCGTGATAGAGAGCGACATAGAACCCTTCGATGTTGTCCAGAGAGACAGCGTGCAGGAGGTCGTCAAGGCTTCCGACACGAAAACGCCACCCGAGGTAAGAACCGGGTGTGTCACGGACACCGCAGAAGCTGCCGCCACATCTTGGGCGTCGTCTTTACTCATGCTGCGAAAGTGAAGAGGGCGGCAGGGGAAGACACGAGTGCCTCGGTTATGCTGTGATAAGAGGAAGCGGCGCCTACGGACGCCCGAGGCTTCGAGACAGCTCATCAGAGGCCTCGCCCACTCACTCACGGATTCTGATCGGACCGCAACTGCACCTAAAGCGCTGCACCATTCAAACCGATTTGGCGCTACAAGAGTAAGGATTTCCTCTCGGTCACTACCCTTGCGGTGCGCCGTCTCTGCGCCGACGATTTGCAGGCAACAGCGCGATAAATCTTCCGCAACAGCGGTGGTTTCTTCCCGCGCATCCCCGTCACTAGACGTAGTGTCCAGAGCTCCCTGGTTATCCAGAGAAGCAGTGCGGCACGATTCTCCCAACTGCAAAAAACGCAACATGAGCGGCTCTTCATCTTTTGTATCGTTGGTAGTCGGCTCTGCGGAGTAGATGAGCCGACTGCGGGGCCCATTGGAACGCATGAGTACGGTATACGTTATGCTTCCCTTCAGCAGCCGTTTTTGGCTTTGAACTGCGACAAAGGGGTTGGCGCTTTCGCTCTTTTTACCGATGGTGATGCCAATGTCGTCGTTTTCCTCCTCCACATCCCCTGTTTTGCCTTGTAAGCCCTCATTTTCAGAAAAGAAAAGAACACCACTTCCGCTCGTCGTGTGGAGGAAAATGCCAACGCGGGCACCCGCGGGCACAGTAATGGGCTCGAAGTTCTCCAACGTGACTTCCCACGAATCCTTCAATGTCAACTCCTCCTCCACGAGCTTCACCCACGCTTCCGCGTCACGTTCAAAGCCCATGAAGCTTCCGTTCCGCGTGTACAAACGCACCGTAGCTACGGTGTTTGTGTCAGGAATGAACGAGAGTTTGGTAATGCGGATCGTATTATTTTTGGCGACCACGTCAAACATGATGCCATTGTAAGATCCAGAGCCACCCCTTAAACGTGATCCCGTCCGCAGTGAAAACGATGGGCCCTCACCAGCATCACTAAAAGAGTCCTGGAAGGCGTTGCTCAGCTGCAGCACCTTCGATAGGCTGATGCTTTCGTCCACGAGATGCTCCACACACTCTGCCACACTGGGATCTTGAGCTAGGAGGGTTTCGAAGGAGTGCAAGATACGCCAGCATCCCCATCTGTCGCCATAAAGCGAGCGAATGCCAGCTTCGCGCAGCTCGTGAGACGCGTAAGGACTCGAAGGAAGCAGCTGATGTACATTCCACAGGTTGCACTGCACTACCTTCCCGTATGCGATCCGCAGGTAAACGTTCTTGGGATGGACGTGCCCATGCGGTAGCTGGTGCAAATGCCAATGCTCCAGAGCGTAAACGAGTGAGGAGGCGATCTCTTGTTGCGCCTTGACATCGAGCTCATGCGTAATGTCTGCCAAGGTCCCATCGAACCAACCATCTGTCATAATGCCTAGTCCTTCGGGCTGGTCCAACGCAGGGAGCAATTCGTGCTGCCGCATCACTGAGGAGTGTGGCAGGACGTTGTTGACGCTGTGAAGATTGAGCAAAGCATCGTTTACGTAGAATAGATGTAGCGTGCGTTCGAGTGCGCCAAACTCTTGGTCGAAGTAAAGCACTCGAAACATGCTCGTCCCCTCCACCGGTCCCACTAGTTCATAGTTCGGCGGTAGTCGGAAATGTACGCCGGCGGACGCGGTGGACGACATCGACGCATCCAGCGGCGCCTCCCTGACACTTGCAAATACGACAATTTCTCTATGCGAAGATCTCGTGAGGTAATCCACAATAGAGCTAATCTTCGAGGGACTCAAGGGAGCTGCAGATCGTGCGAACGCGCCGATTTGAGTTAATTCTTCTAGGGCTTGCGAGACTCGGTAGTCGAAACGTGTCCGCGGTGTCTGTTCACCCCATTGTCGCTCCAGCACGCCAGCCAAACGTGTGGGCAGGTTGCTCACCAGCTCCGACACGAACGGGAATGTTTGCGACACCATGAAGAGTGGGTACCGGCGCAGCAACGACGGTGTGATCGGCTGGGAGCGTAGCAGCTTTTCCAGCGAGGGCTGGTGCAATCTCGCGTACTCCACTGCGCTGGAGAACCGAGCAAGTGTCGCCGATGAGTTCGGATGATCCAGACGGACAAAGGGGGAGACCGATGCACCACGAGGTATTCCTTGAAAGACCACTTGAGGCGATTCGTTATCACGTGAGATGGACAGCGCGCCGTTGCTGCGGTCTACAATGAAGACAAGCTTCGTGCTGTCGCAGAAAAGCACCTCGTGGCCGTTGGCGTCTCGCATGAGAGACGGAAGGCGTTCCTGATTTGGCATTGAGTCTATGTCCTGGACGTCTTGGACAACCCACAGCGACCCTGGGCAAGTTTTCAGCGCGGAGTACTCAGGTGTGAGCTGTGCGAAGTCTGACAAAGCCACTCCAGCAAAAAAGCCGGAGCCGAGGGGCGATCCTGGCAGCGAATCCTTGCGGTGGATGTGCACAACGAATGAGGAGACGCCAGTCGCAGGCAGCGGTGTTCCCATGACGGCATCACCGCCGCCGAGCTCATTGATGGAGCTTGCCGTCAAACCGTTGCGCGATACTGTGACGCGAGTCGCATCAAGCTTGATCCACATTGGTGTGTATGTTTTGGGTTGCAACGCAGGAGAAGTGACAACCGTCTTGGCATCCAATGGGATGACTGCACGGGGATTCCGACGAATCTTCTCGGGAACGTAGAGAAAGGCAGTCACCTTCTCGGGGTCAACACAGACGAAGCCGATCCTATGGAGCTGACGCTGCTGTCTTCCACTGTAGAGTTCCTCTTTTGATAAACTGCACCGTACGATGTCATTAGTGTCGTACACGAAGAAATCCCCCTCGCTCGTGAAACGCAGTGTGAGTAGCTCATCACTTTGTACGTGGAACGGTTTGCGGATCCGCACGGGAAGTGCTGTCGGCGCCGCGCGTGACATCATCCCAGCGGAGGCGGAAAGGGTGCGGCGCTGCATCTCGGCGACGTGAAGTTCTAGAAAAATGGTGGACTGCCCTTTACCTTTTGCGGTAACCATGAACGTGGAGCTGTGAGGCCAGTTGGCCGTGCTCTCCTCTGCAGAGAACACATGAGCCAGGTAGGTTGTGGCAGTCGGGCACAGCTGCGCCTCCACTGAGTTGCTATCCCACGTCCACGAGTTCGCAATCGGTAGCGAAGCCACAGTGAAGGGGAGAGAGGCAACAGATTTGATTTCAAGGAACAAGGGCACAATACCACTACGCTGAAGGCTTGCCGCAAACCCGGCGTGGATGCTTTCAATCAACGAAACACTCGACTCACCACCGGAGCTCACCACGAACGAGACCGGTTCTTCCATGAGCGCCTCCAAGCTGTCCTCCTCACCACCGAAGAGTCTCAACTGCAGAAACTGAGGTGAGGCAGTGCAGATGGAGGATTGTGCACGCGGCGTCAGGGCACTACTTGTAATAAACTGCACCGCGAAGGCCGAGCTGCTGGTGGAGATACGAAGAGAAACCGCTGCCTCAGCAGTGGGATGGAAGACAAACGGGCAGAACAGTCCACCACTTTCATTGTATTCCTCTTCGCGAAGTAACAGTGCCTCTGGAATGAAGAAGCCCACTCCTCTCGCCGTCAGCTTGGTGAGCACCGCTGTGTTTGCTGGTGCCGCTGCATTGCTTAGAGTGGCAGGACGATCCCCGCACCACGCGCTACCGACGGTTAGCAGTGCGTGATCAATGGCCTCCCTCACGCTCATCTCCGGCCGTACCACCCGGAGTCCATTCGCGATCATTTCCGCAGCGCGCGCATCTTCTGAAACCACCGGTGTATGCTCGGAGTTCGTGACGGCGCATTTACCGAGGGCATAGAAATCACCGCATGAAACGCATTTGATTATGGGAAGCAGCCGTCGAGCAGGTACCCGGAATGGTGCTGTCGCGTCCTGTGAGCACACGTCCGCTGTCCCGTTGGGCTGCACATGGGAAATTAGCTGTACAACAGCGCTCGAGTCTGTGCCCAATGTCGCTGCCAATAAGGCCACATCACCCTTTGCGAGGGGCACGATGACGGAGGACGCCTTTTTTGCGATAGGAACGGTGGCAAAATTAGCCGTGCTGCACACATCATTCGAGCCCCTTATGAGAGATGTCAAGATGTTCTCCGCACCAACGAGATCCGTCGACGTCTCCACCGGCGACGTGGCCAGCAGCGAGATCGTCTTCAACAGCTGCGGATACGAGAAGTTGGCCGAGGAACCCTGCCCAGACAGTTCCACATAAGACATGAGCGCCACCAGCATGCGCGTCACCAGAAAGCATCGCACATAAGGAAATATGGCGCACTCCGCCTCTTCGCTGCTCTGCAGTGCGTAAGTTCGGTACGTGATGCGTCCACGAAACGCGCGTGGCTCAAGCGGTAACTCCACAAACGGCGTGGATGATTCACTTTTTCGCCCCACGTAAACGGACAATAGGCCGTCGCTATCAAACTCATCGCGGATGTTGCCTACATGACCATCGCTGCTGTTGTAGAAGCGCACACCACAACTCGACGTGGTGTTAATGTAAATGGAACACACCTGATTGGCTCGCATGCGAAGCATCAAGGGTCCAACGGAGAAAGGATGCTTATCGACCACTGTCACCTCCTTGTTCGCCACTTCGCGCCAGTGGTGTGGCGTCTTCTCCGCACCCTCCATGCTTCCTTCCTTCCAAAAGATACGCACGGTCACGCGATCCGACGTAGTCTGCGATATGCAGAAAATTTCCTCAAGAGTTATCTCTTTTTTGCTCCGTAAATCGAACATGATGCCATTATAGGAGGCCGAGTTACTCTGATTCAAGTGCACTCCGGTGATCATGGTGTGCAGCTCCCCCTCAAGGACCGGCGTATTCGCCTCGCACGTGATGTCGCCGAAAAAGTCGTGGACGGTGATAAGTCCATTCCCGCGTGTGTGCGACGGCTCGCTGCTGCTAAGCAAATACAGGTGCGGCGGTGTCCCCGCACCTTCGCTTTCGATGTTCTTCAGAAGCACCCGGAATGTGTACATGCCCGGCTCCAAACACAAATTCGACGGGCACAGGCTCACCTCCGATAGATCTCCTTCGACAAGAAACCGAGAATTCCATATCCAGTGCCATTCCGCATCACTGCCTTGGCGCATGAACATCGAAATGCAGCAGTGTGAGATCCCTTGAGGAGCAAGTACCTGTGGGTTAACGAGCAGTACGGGAATCTGGAAAGAGATGAGGCGCACAGCGAGCGACACTACACGAACACCAAACGTGATGTTGGTGTCCTTGGTCGTCGTGAGGGGCCGACAGATGAGCCGCTGCGCGTCACTGCAGTGACGATAGGCAGTGTTGGTAGTAGGCGCTAAGATCTGTTTTCCCTCGATTGATGGCAGTGAAGAGCCTTGATTTTGTTTGTACTGAATAGCCCCGCAGAAACCTCGAGGAGACATACTGAGCTCCGCGAAGGGGTCGCTGCTGCCACTCTTTCGGCCTAGACACACAGAGAGTGTTCCATCAGAGTCCAGCTCCTGCCCAATACTTCCTGAGCACCCGTCTTCCTCGCAGTAGAAACCGATCCCAAAGTTATGCGACGTGTTGATGTATAAGGCGAAAGTAGTGCCTCCCTCTATCAGGATGGGGGCGAATGGGATGTTGAACTGGTGGTCAGCGTTCATGTCGACCATGCCGTCGAAAATGATGTTCCACGATCGTGCGTCACGCTCGTAGTTGACGCTGGAACCTTTTCGAAAATAGGTGTGCACCTGATGGCAACCCGAAACACGGGTTAACACAGACAGCGCCATCAACTCAATCGTCTCTGAAGTTTTGCAGTCGAACATAATTCCATTGTACGAGCTTCGGCTCTGTAACCGGAACTTTTTCTTACCGACCTCGAATACGCGAATGATGCAGCTCGTTGGAGGGGATATGAGGGGGTACGGGGAGTAGTTGCAGCGGCGCTTGCCTTCATTACGGAGCAGGAAGCAGTGTGAGGCATTGATCGTGAGAAGGTCGCGTTTATCACTGCTTTCACACACATTCACAATATTGCCTTGAACGCTTGCGACAGTGCCTCTTTTGGAGGTTTGAAGTCTACCAATCTTGAAAGCTAATGGGTCCCCTTCCTGTAGATCGAGTCGTTCCCCCTTGAGTGACACTGCCAACGCGCAGAAGCGCACAGCTGATCGGTGTATTGCATACGTATTGCTCGCTCCACTTTCGCTGACACCCTCTACAATCGCAACCTCTGGGCCACACACGCGAATGATTTTCCCCAAGTGGGTTGTACCGTATAGGGGGGGCACAAGAGTCGCCGTCGTACCGCGAGTGGAGAGGTACGCCACGACACGCAGCCGCGCCGTTCGCAATGCACCGCTGACCTCTAGGGAGGCCATTTCAATGCCCTGAACGTACACCCGAAGCACTTCCCCATCGTTGAAAAATGTGATGGTGTCTCCAATGTGGAAAAGGGTCCCGTTATCCAGCTTCTCTGCGTGCGGCGAGTATCTCCATCCTGTTTTGGTGTACTCCTGGGTGCGGTCCACCGTGTCCATCAGAACGACGGCCTCGCTGAACGTGTCCACCGAGGGGACGTCATCCGTATCAGGGAAGAGACCGATTGCTACGGGGGCGAAGCTGGGCTCGGCCGCGTCGTTGTACGAAACCTGGCCCTCACGCGAATTCACAACGCACGGATCGTGAGAAAAGACGAGGAGACGCAAATTGTCCTCCTCAGCGTCCGCAGATATCCCACCCGTTATGATGAACGGCTTACGCTGCAAGCCACTGAGGCTGGAACTGATGAGGATGGCGTTGTTCAGACAGTCCACGAGAAGATAGACGTCACCGCTGCTGTTTACTTTGTCCCTGGTGTCACACCAGGCACCCCACACATTCTTGGCGGCGCAGAGATGGTCTAGATCGGTGCGGCTCATCGGCCGCGACGCATC
Source organism: Borovskyia barvae (assembly GCA_030849085.1). Lineage (NCBI taxonomy): Eukaryota > Euglenozoa > Kinetoplastea > Trypanosomatida > Trypanosomatidae > Borovskyia > Borovskyia barvae. Next base: position 18,585 of record JASAOM010000987.1, read on the forward strand.
TGCTAGGTTCGTCACACCCACAAACACATCGGTCATGGCGAAGAGTACATTGTGAGCATCGCTACTGATGTGCAGACACACAAACGTCTTTGTGCGCATCGGGAGCAGCGTAATACTCACAGCGACGGTGTCTCCTCGCAGATGAAAGGCGGCCCGCGTTTGTTGACCATCCCGCCACAGCGGTGTAAAGGAATGGAGACCACTGAAGGGGTGACCGGCTACTCCGGTGGTGTGGCCGAGCCGGACATCAACTCTTCTCTGCCCGAACTGTGGGAGCTCATCCGTAAATGCGAAGCATTCATCGTTGTTGGCCAAGCAGGTGCTATCGAGCATCTCCGCGTTGACGCTCCGTGATTCCGACCATCGCACAGTCGAGTTTTCTTCGAATTCGACGTATTCACCGCATATGAGCGTCTCCGGGCAATGATTAGAGACGATGTACTCAGGCGCTGCACGTGCAGCGGTGCTCGCCACGAAGAACATATCCTTAGGCCTCTTCCACGACACAAAGCACGACTCACAAAGCGTCACGCCGTCCTCACCTCCGTACCACGGCGGGGTGAGCCGTCTGGAGCATGAGGAGCACGTCACCCTTTCACGTGATGGGCAATCGAAGTTGCTCACGGGATACGTCACGCGCGCCGGAAAGGAGAGTGAATGGAGAGTTGAGAAGACGACGACGGTTTCCTCGCCGCATACCACCACAGGCCGCAAATCAGCCTCCGCAGGGATACCCTCAAACAGTACTCCTAAATGAGTTTGCTCACTGCCGCGTATCCGCGTGAATGCCATGGTTCTCTCACGACGGTCAACAAGCATCAGAAGAACGTCACCGCTCTGAAAAAGCTTCTCTGCGGCTCCGAATATGATGCCTGGCTCCATGCAGCAGTTGATGCTGTTGGTAGCTGCCGAGTCTCGGTTGCAGAGCACCCACGCATCGTCCCAGGAGGCCACTTCGTCTTGCGATTCTGGCCACCGCATGCACGTTGTTGTGAAGCCTACATAAATCAGGTCGTTCGGTGAGCTTTGGGTGATCGAGACGGCCAGGGTGAAAGACAGGTCCAGTTGCACATTCCCACGAACCACAGAGCACCCCTCTGCTGTCGTGACAGCGACGGAGGGGATGGGAACATACAGAGTCTTTGTGGAGCAATGGAGGTCTACCGCAACCGTCTGGTTGGAGAAGACGACCCCAGAATCGGAGCACCGAAAAGGGAAAAAAGAGTTGCGTACCTCTGATGCACCAGTACTCCCACGCCTCAGCCCCGGTCTCTGCGATTCGAGTCGTTGTTCTGTGAGGATACCAATGAGAGTCATCGCTGTTGCGCCACTGAGTGACTCCCGACGTTGGCGCTCCACTTCGCGCCGTGCTGCCTCTTCTTTACCTAGCAACGGGGCCACAACTGAGGCCTCATAGATAATGCGATAAAGTTCGTTTGACAGGAGCGTCGCGCAGGCGTGAGCATCGGTCGTGTTACTCTGGTAGAGTGGCGTTTGAATGAAACAGGGTTTGAGCCCATGCGGCGAGACTGGGAAAAGTCGTTTGTCTTCGTCGCTAGCGAGATGTACGACGACCTTTCCCGTAACTTCGGCAATCGCGTGTACCACAATCATGCCATACGTGTCATGTTGGCAGTATAGATAGCTTCGCTCACCACCCAGGACACCTAAGGCCACTAGACACGCGTCCAGGTCTCGATCCAGGAGGGAGATAGAGCGTTGTACCATGAGCGAAATCGTGGTAGAAAAGTCAGACACCATATGGAGCTCTTGCAAAGTGTTGATGGCTACGCTGCGCCTGAGGCTTTCGGACCAGCGCTCCATGGATTCATCGGATACGGAAGGGGGTGCGATAATGTCACACGAGGCGTCGTCGTTGAAGAGAAACGCGATCGGATAGAGGTTGTCCACCTGAGACAGATTGGCGAACGCTAAACCAATCGGAACCATATTTTCTCGATAAAAAGAGATTTCACCATAGTCGGCATTGAACTCCACCCAGACCACCTCGTCATTCCCATAAATACGACGATGGTTGTTGCGGGGGATGCAGTGACGACGCAGGAGAAGGTGCGCCACCTGATCTTGGTCGTCCGTGTCTTGCAACACGTAAACGTCACTTCGGCTGATCAGGTTGCCCATATTAGGGATGGAAGGCTGTCCATGCGCTAATCCAAGGTAATAGCACCCACCTAGCGGAGCCCCAGACCCTTGCACCTGGTGCTGCCGTCGTTTAATGCGAAAGCCGACAATGTGCGTGCCCTTCTTTGGCAGCGGTGCGGATCCAAAAAAGGCACCTTTGCCCTTCACCACCGTTGTATCGCCGACCCACCGCGGTGGCTGCATTGGGGCCTCCACGTCCTTGAGAAGCCGAACGCGGGCAAGTTCATCCAGCTGCTGTACAATATCCTCGCACGACACCAAGCTACGGAGCGCATTGGAGGCCTCGGCGAGATAGTCCGGACGCAGTATTCTGCACAACGCGGTTAGACACTGGGAGGCACGGACTTTCACCCATTTATCGCGACTGCGTGTGAGGAGGGCCGCACATACATGAAGGGTAGCCGCGTGTGTGCTTGGGGTGACAGAGTTGTAACGAAAACATTCCACTACGATGGCCACACAGTGCAGGAGGCGGGAGAGCAACACCACAATGGGCTCGATACGTCCATTTTGCCCCGGTGCACACGCGTTTAACTTTACCATGAGAGCCGTCGAGGAAGAATTCAAAAAGGCGGCCGCCCTCTCCAGAAGTAAACTCACTGCCTCCCGATTTGCAGTAGACATGCCCTCTTCCTCAGCCAGAGATCGGTAGCACATGGTCACGAGATAATCTAAGGTGATGATGACGGTGTCGCACATGGTAGTGGACGTCAGGTAGCGGTGCCGGCAGCTGCAATGCAAGGAGGCCAGATCAAATTGGAACGGCTGTTCCTCGCCGAAGTTGACGATCACCTTCATAAGAGTGTCGTCGCCTTGGACATTGACGAAAGGAATCGCCGTTGAGAGGGTCGAGATATCTGCCACCACACCCAAGAATGTGCCATTCAGAGTGAAAAACACACTGTCCGATGGAGCCATCAAGCCGCAGCCCACTACGTCGCCCACTTTCCACGGAGGACACAAAGAGTAATCCTGCTTTTCGGGGCAGTGAACACGCCCAGAGGAGGAGAGCGAGAGCACGTAGTCTGAGCGGACAGGATCTAGCAGGGACAGAGGCACAAAGCTCAATCCCATCGACAGCTCTGGATGATCGGGGTGCAGGGCAAAATCCAGTGTGAGCTCGAAGTACTGCACATCTGGGAACTCACTTATTACCCCAGGAATGCCGAAATTAGAGTAGTGATCGATTTCGTCAGTCTTCGCGGGCATCTTCACACTCGCCCCGTGCGCCTTCCAGTGCGTGCGTGCGCAGAACACGACATTCACATTCTCCACGTGCAATCCTTGTACCTCGCTTTGGGTGACATGAACACCATCCACAGAGGTCTGCAACATCGCGTTGGGAATGACTAGACAGCGATGAGCAAGCTCAAAGAGGCCGCGGCTTTCGAAATACTTCTCCGCGCCGTTGCCTGGGGACTCCAGTCGCAGCGTACACACCGCCGCGAAAAGTTTTTTTAAGAAAGCAAAAATATCGCGCGGTTGAAGAATCGACAGATCGACACCGTCCCAGGGATGGCACAGCGTCGCACACATGTAAACGGCCTCTTCGTAGGGGAACTTCTCTACGTCGTCCAGCTTCGGCAAGAGGGCGTGGAGAGCGGTGCGCACAAACGTGCTTACCGACTTCTGCAGCTCCAGCTCACGCAGCATCCCACACCCGACGATCGGTTCTGCATAATGGTAAGCAAAGCCCATCTTTTGGTCCGTCCCCGCTTCCGCTCCCTCGCTTATTCCAGAGTGGGTGGACTGGGATACCTGTAGCCTGTACTTCAAGTGAGTCACTAATATGGCAGAGAGCATCGCATGATCGTTCATGAAAAGCTTACACAAGTCTTGCTGCAGTTTATAGGCCACCGTCTGGTATACAGCCTGACGTGTCTTGACTACCAAATCACTTTCGATGGCTCGCGTTGAGTTTTCGAGACCGTTGATGAGATAGTAGATGATCTTGTTAGGCAAACTGTCCTCCTCACTCCGCAATGCTTTCCTGAAGATGCTCACCGGTGATGTTTCCGCTGTTCGCGATGTTGTCCGTTGTGTACTGAGATGAGACCCACGGTAACTCCTTGAAACATCAAGCATGTGTGTCGTGAGCGCTTCGGAGCCAGCGACGGCCGCACGACTTCGATTCCCAATCGACGGTCCGATGCGGGATAGCTGGCGTGACCCGCGATCTACATGAGCGGTAACGGGCTCTTCGGTGTGCTGGTAATCTGATACGTGCGACTCGCCGAATACACGGGGCATGATGTTCATGAGCAAGAAGCGCGCCCGCTCTACGATGGCCTCCTCGCGTCCTTGCTGCAGCGCCTCCAATAGCAGGAACGTCTTCCGTTTTATGGCTTTTACACTACCGAGAAGCAGGTCTTCCAGGACGACGTCATCCACTGCCATAGGCGACAAGGTGTGCCAGGCAAGAGCACAGCTAGACCACCTCATGATCAGCTCCAGGCGCTGGGCATACTGGATGCCACACTTCTGGTACAAGGTGCTCCACATGGACGTCAGCGACGAATCCTTTCCTTGCGCTACTGCACAGAGTTGTGCGTGAAGATCAGCGTACTCCTGCCTTTCCCCAGAAACCGCGGCGATCCGATTCGCTTTCTGAACGTCGGGCGAGAGGCCACCCCGGAGAAAAGAATCTTTGCCGATGGAATACCCGGATGGTGCCGTATTGTATAAATTGTGCTGTGTTACCCGAATGATTATGGTGCTCAGAGCCAGACAAATATCACGCACCCACGTAGTCTTTTCTGTGGCAAGCTCCACGACCGTTTGCACACTCAGGGCTAGACTGGGGGACGGCATTTCCGCGGTTGCATCAGGCGCCATCACAACAGACAGGTGGGCACCTTCTTGAAAAAATTCATGCTCGCCCGGGCGCAAGCTCTTCACAAGCACCTGACATGTGTTGGTGATCGCAGAAACGGTCACTGTGCTGGTTGCCCGATCGTATTCAGGAGAGTCCGCGAATTCTATGCGGATGCTCTTTGCGTACTGTAACGAGAGATTAGCGGTAAAGGGCGCTGTCTGCTGCGGCGGTGACACCACGTAGTGCGTCTCCGTGAACGAAACCAGTTCTCTCGTTGACTTGTTGTGGACCGAACTGTACGGCAAAAGACATTTGCTCGCCTCATTGAGTGCCTGTAAGGCGTCAGAAGCGATGGAAGCGTCAAGGTGGATATCACACATATAGTGAACCACCGGAAAGAGAACGATACCGATAGAAGTCTCCTTCAGTACATCCACACTGACGAGCCGCTCCGCCTCCGATGGATACCGCTCTTCGAAACAGCGGGTAATCCACTTGCACAAGGAGCTTATGAGGGCTGCGGCGACCAAGTGCCACTGAGTGAATGCCTGCTGTGAGAGCATACTCAGGAGTGTGCTTAGCATGGCCTCAGAGGCGGCCATTGATCGGGGCCTGTCATTCAGGATCTGCAAGGCCTCTTCCTGACACGCCTCCTTCAAGCGGTGCAGGAATGTCATGAACATCTTCTTCATGTCCTTCTCGATCACCGAAGCGACAAACTGCGGCAGATTTTCAGGTAGCAACAGCTGGCTGACGTCCTTCAGGCTGCTGCTTTCCGTGATGAGCCGCAGTTGAAAATCGTAGCTCACGCATCGTGCCAGGACCGTCGCGTTCAATTCACCGAAGACGGTGGAGGCCTCCTCAAAGAGGTCGTTCTGCTTTACCATGGCCATAAGGCCCTGAAAGCGTTTGTGCGTATCCACGACAGAGCACACAACCTGCCCAGGGCACTGCCGCTCAAACAGCTTCACATGAAAGTTTAGCACACGCCCGAAAAAGCAGAGTAACAGTTCTGGCTGGAGGCACTCCTTCGACCCTCTCTCTATCCCGCTCACGAGGTGCTCAACCAGATCGAGGAGGCGGCCAACCACAACAAGATTACTGCGAGGATTCGAGGAGACGGTAATGGCCCCGCACACTTGAGCGCCGCAGCACGTCAGCAAGCGCGAATTTGTGCGATAAACCAGATACTCAAGGTATTGCTCCGCTGTTATCGAGGTCCCGCTCATGACTCTCTCCACGACGTGTGAACAAAAATGTTTTCCCGCTAGCAGCGACGGTAAATGACGCAGATAAGCCGCTGGCGGAGAGTTCGATTTGACGGAGTGGATTCCGACGGAGTCTTGCGTAGACAAGAAAAAACGCCCCTCATGGACATCGTAGAAGGGACACTCGTTCACCGCGAGGATACTTTCGCCTTGTTCCATCACTCGACCGTCACGATCCATCCAGGTCGTCATATGCGGCTCGATTATCGCGTATTCGAAGTGGTTGGTCACCACGTAATAGGGTCCTGTTGGACGCCAGTACACTCTCCGCTGCGTGTGGCGTTTGACAGTGAATGGCTTAGTAGGAGCGTCCCACCGTAGCCCGCTCCCTTGCCAGACGTAGCCCGTCTGCGGGCTATGCAACGTGCACCCAAGACCTTCGTCCATCAAGAACGAGAAGATGAGGAACTGTGATTTACTCTCTGGAGTTTGTTCAACGGCGCAGCTCCGCATAACATCCATGCTTTGCACACGACTCCACAGCTGCAGCGTCGAGAAATGGGCGTGGAGGCGACCTTTGAAGAACGTCGGTGTAACAGAACCGTTGGGCTGCACCAAGGCTCCACTTTGAGCACGACAATCACACGTGACACCGTTTCTGAAGACGCTCCACGAGGCTGTGTCATTGGACGAGGTCAACGAGGCACTCCAGAGCGTCCACTCCGGCCGCACCGCCTCCTGAACCTCCGCAACCGCATCTTGGCCGTGGCGGAATGCGATCACCATCGTCGAATGTGTGGGATTCACGGTGACCGTGACGGTGAGCCAATTTTTGTTTCCAGCTGTCAGCTGCACGATGACCACCTCGCTTGCCGTGCCATTGACGATGGGGCAGAGAAAGAATTGTATACTCAGCGAATCGCACGTGCGTGGCAATGTTACGCTGCCAGGCGTGAGACTTCCGCTCACCTCATCCCCTGTGAAGCACAGTTGCTTGTTCATGATGGCACCCGTGAGAAAGAAAGGGGCCACATAATTGTTTTCCCCGATGTACAGCGGCCAGTGCATACTGCTTAGCAGATGCGCCGGTGGGGTGATCGTTCGTGTCAGTATCAAGGTGTCATGGTTGATGACGAACACCTTCCCATTCTCCCCCACGACACACACACTCTTATCTTTTTCCATGTACACACCCCTACAAGACTCAGGAGCCGTGCTACTGGTGCAGAGAACTTCGAACGGGGGATTCAGGGCGATCTTGTACGCGCGCGTCTCCGTAAACACAACACACTGACGGGCTTCTGCATCGCCTCCGCTGAGTACGCACAAACCAGTTATGGAGCCTGGCGTGCCCCCAAGGAGGTGGACAAGTGAAACGCTCTGTTCCACGGACATCTCCGTTGGAATGGAAAGCGGCACACGGGATGTACTCGTCAGCTCTACGCTCTCAACGATGCGCCGCAACCCTCGCATGTGGAGCGTTGAGAGTGCTTCGCCGTGGAGCAAACTCCAACGTAGAAGTGCGAGAAACACTCGCGTATCGCCGGAAGTGAACGCGATTTTAGAGAGCAAAGAAATCGCAGCAGATAGCCATTTTCTATTAACACTTTGGCCGACGCCCGCCTCCATCTGTCGCAGCAGAACAAGCATGATTCGTTTGACTCCCCATGAATGCAGGACACCGCTATCTGACGTGCGACCGATGCACCGGTCCACCAGCACATGGAGGAGTTGGAGACTTTCGTAGCTGATACCTTGCGAGACAACTGGCAGAGCAAGTGCAACGCTAAAGTCAAAGGCACTCACAGTCTGCTCGACGTCCGTGACCTCTTCCTGTTCCTCGTTGGCATCTTCACCATCGGAAACCTCGTCGGCATCTTCGGCAAGGCGCGTGTCATTCCCCCAAGATGGATTGAGCAGACTGTCTGTGTAGGGCGCGTTGTTGGAAGCGCCCTGACCGACGTTGGAGACTTCTTCGCGCACTATCGCTTGTACCAGCAGCGACCGGAGATATACCGGTGTGACACGCTGGTAGCGCTCCCCTAATTGCAGTGCTGTTGCACACATAAAACGGGAGACTTCCTCCGTGTTGCAGAAGCGTGTCTCTAGAATTTCGGGGCATTTGGGCAATTTTGAGAACAGCGGGAACTCCCGCCGCTTCAGCTCCGGGCGACACAAGCACCAGGCTCTGGTGAGCAAGTCTGACGAGCTGTACTTGACCAGACCCCCCAGCGCTTTGAACCCTAACCGCCTCTCATCGTTCAGGGATACGGATTCGGACTGCACTGCCTCTTCCGATGTCGTTTCTGTAAATCGGTAATCGACAGGATAAGCAACGTCACGGGGGAGACGAGCTTGCTCCCCACCCGCGGTGCGACCTCCCCTCCCTCGATGTGCTGCAGCATGCGGCTGCGATTCTTCAGTGCTAGCACCGTAGCTTGGGCGGTTCTCATCGGAGCTATCGGAGCTGTAGTCTTCGACGTCACTTCGTGCACCACCAGGATGATACGAGGGATCCTCCGTGAACGCATCATCTCTGTCAAGCTCAAAGCTCTCTGAACTACGATGATGTGACATTTCTTTTTGCCGTTGTAGACCGACCCGAATGTGCTTCCACCTCTTGGGAAAGGTGTTGCTCAAAGGAATGAAAAACTGAAAAAAAAAGAGGAGAAAGAGTAGGGAAGAGACACAGAAGTGCACGACGCAGATACCGCTTTGGGGAGGAGGTACCCTCACTATATAAATTCAGGAGAGCTGAGAACACTCGAAAGGCAAATACCTGACCGGGAAAACAAGAGGCGCTGATGCCCGAGCCGTAGTGCAGGGGCTTTTTCGCGAACACAAACCAACAAGAAAGATCCTCGAGATGTTGTCAGCACTGTCGTCCAAGTGGACACGGTATACGCGATAGAGCAAACTCAAGTTTGGGGCGTTATGAGGCACCTGAATTTTTATGTCCTTCAAGCATGTCTCCGGCTCATGTCCGAAGGCCAAGGAGAGGAGATGAAGTACTGCAGTAACTGTTCTGCCCTTCGATCAATTCGATGAGCCCGAGAGGAATGAAGAATAGCGAAAGCGTTCGATGAATCTTGGAAGGACGGGAGGAGAGCGAAAGGGGGAAGGAAGAGGAGGAGAGGGAAGGGAGGAGGACGTGAGACAGGAATTAAAGATTGCGAATCCCAACACAAAACAAAACCGTGCGGAGTTTTGTGCGAGTCGGTATCGAACGAAGGAGTGAGAATATTTTCGGAAAGCAGAATTGAGAAAAGGAACAACAGTGGTGCGATTCCATCAAAAAAAAAAAACAGCTCCTGTCTGGGGCAGAAGAGGAGGGCCTGAGAGAAAGGATAGGGTTTCGGCGGAGAAAAAGCTCGATGGGCACATACGAGGAAGGGAAAAGAAAGTTACGCTACCGGTGCTCTTTTCTCGGGGAGAAAGAGACAGGGATGGTAGTTGCGGGCAACAGCGGTGGTTCTCCAAAGTTTCTTATTCAGCGGTACAAAAGGAAACGACAGCGTCTTCCTACGGCTAAACGACAGGGGGTGGCCACTATACTCGAGGCCTTTTCTTCTTTCGTTAGCCACATCGTTCGGTCAAGAGGGTCGCCACCGTGCAAATTGGCACCGTGATGGGGTTTGACGGAAGACGCACAAAAACACCTGTATATAGTGTTGGTCGTTCAAAAAAGCACGACGCTTCGTGAGGCCCTGCTGGGAATCTGCAACCTAGTATCGCGTTCGCTGAGCTGAGGATTGTGCAGCTCAAAGAGGAAAGCGATTAGGGCCGCCAAGCCACACGTCTCTCTACCATCTACTCGACCTCCTTCCCCCTCAAGCTTTGTTCGAATGGATTCACTTTATCCTCCATAAGACGAAATCACACGGGAGCAAGGAAAGAAAGAAAAAAACAATCCTTACGTATCCGCCGCCCTACTCCTTACCTTCTAGATTCGTCTTCACTGTTTCGCGTAGGCGAAACTGAGCGAAGCATCATCGGCGTCGAAGACAGTGTACACCTTTTTCATAAAGACGTCGCCCAGGATGAATGCCGGTCCCATCGGGGCGGGGAGGTCGAGCCCCATGATACCCACGATGCAGGTGGACTCGGCGTCTCCGATAATGTAGTCGTTTCCTTCCAGCGCCCAGCCCTGGCCACCGATTGTGAGAACAATATCAGGCAGGGAGGGTATAGTGGAGCATTCGACCGAGTATTGTCCGTTAGCGACTGGTTTGGCGTTCAGCATCGTCATGATAACGGAGTGTGCTGCCTTGGGCACCACCATCAGGGAAGTACCAGAGTCGACGATGGCGGTGACGGCTCCGCTGATGATCCTGTCGGCGATAGTGACGCGAGCCATATCGACCGTCCAGTATGTTTTGGTAGAAAGGTCGACACGCACCAGATCACCGTCCACGTGGCTCGGATCATACCCACCCAACGTCAGATCACCCTCGTTACTGCTGTTCCGCGGCAGGAAAAAGGCGAATTTGTTCGCAAATCCGGGGTTGGTCTTCGCAATCGAGAACAGGGGGGGCTCGATCGAATGGACGGAGATGCTTGGCCACGCCATGCCACATATGCCATCCCACTTGGATAGAGCGTATGCCAAGCCCAGTCCTGAGGCGTCCGTGATACCCGCAAAACTCTGTGGGGCCGAAAACGAGCTGATGGAGACGGTGTCGCCGATCATGTGGCCACTCACTGGGCCACTACCATACATGATCTTGAATTCGCGTCCGTCAGGCCGATAGCCAGAGCTGCGGTTACGCTGGAACCGTTTTTTCAAGAGACACGACAGCGAGCAGTTGTCTGCCGGTATCCACAGGTTGCTGCTGCCGGTGTCGTAAACGACTTGAAATTCCTGCGGGGGGTTGCCGAGAGAGAGAGGGCCGTAGAACTGGACGCCGAGGTAGTCGTGTATAACAACGTCACCGTGCGGGCCTGCAAAACGGCGCGCCACTATCTGGGGCATTCCAAGCGAGTGCGCTGTGGCGGCGTTCATGTCGCGCCTCAACGTAATATGCTTCACATCTTGCGCTGCTGCCAGCACCATCGACAGCACTACCGTGTATACGATGAGAAGCAGTGCACGCATCGCGCCCTAAAGTGAATAGGCAACCTGCCTGCGACGTCGACCTCCTTCCAGTTGTTCGAATGAAAGCGGAGAAGCTCAGTAAAGGGGAAAAGCTACGGGGAACCGATAAAAGAGCCGTAAACTGCGGAGAGTGGAGTGGGCATGCGAAATATTTTTAACGCAGAAGGAATCGTGGGATACTGATGAGAATTCTGTGTCTGTAAAAGTATCTGGGCCGCGGCCTAACAATGGAGAACGTGGGAGAGAGAAAGAGCGTAAAAATTTGGATGAGTATATTGAACACCCTCCTGGACAGACAATTTCGACAGTTGATGAAGGAGCAGGGAAGGGCAGATCGTCGCAGGAGTGCCTGCGAACGACGCCAGCGCGAGACTCATCCTTAGCGTGTGCTGAGTGGCAGGTTTAACTATCGAGGACCGGCTAAGCGCGAAAACTCTAGCTGTTGCGCATGCCAACCGGCGATCGGCACCCCAGTCTGGATGCATATACTTTGCTGCTGCTCCACATCACGACCGTTTCTCACGGAGAGCTAATCAGTTTCGGTTAAGTAAGTGTGACCACAGTATCAGGTGGCAGTTGTTCGGCTGCTGTGAGGACCCAGTAGATGCAGGAGTCGTCTTTACCGACCAAACTCTGCCGCACTCCAGCGATGTCACGGCTCAAGAAGCATTTCTTCACCTGTTTCGTTGTCACAGCCGCGAGCGTGGCATTTGGGGCGCTGGCTCCCTGCACGGTCAGGTCGAGCAGTGGGGCAACTGCAGTCGCCGGTGGCGCCAGAGAGGGCGAAGGTCCCTCGTGGAGCGGAGGCTTCTGGAAAGAGCATCGACGAACATATGTTAGGGCAGCTTCGAACACCGGGAGAGGGGCAGTGACGTACTTCCGCGCAAAATGTTCCCAAAGGGATGCCTCGGTCTCACTCACGTGGGACCCGCAAGGGTGAGCCCTGCTGCGACGAATTTGAGCAGCGAACCAGTCGTTAGGTGTGGCGAGCGCCCGAAGCGACAAGTAGTACGCCAGGTACACGTGATCGAGCTGTGAGTTACCGCATTGCAGTATCTGCAGCATCTCCGCGGGTGGTGGGACGAGACCGTCCACGTCCGCATCCAGGGCGCTTTGACACGTCAGAAGAGCAGAGTCAGGAACAATCAAGAGCGCTTGGCTCACCGGGAACAGTGCATTTGTCCTCAGCATCGCAAAGCCATCCCCCTCGTCGCAGAGTTCAAGTCGCTTTGACATTCCTACTCCAAATCGCCCAAGTAGAGAGCGCACGGAGATAGCACCACTCAGAAAAAAGTGACCCCGCCGCATCGCACGAGCCAAGCGATTTGGTAGCAGCAGAGACTGCTTACCAGAACGATAGGAGGGAATAAACGATGGGATAGAGGAAACGTTTGATGTTGCTGCTGAAAGCACGGTCCCCACCCCCACCCTCTGCCACGCAGCGAACCGCCCGCAGTTTGTTACGCACCGTGTGCCGTCCGCCGAAAAGAGGGAATTTCCGACGTTCCTTCAAAGTCTCGGGCAGAAGTCGCTCTCCACCGTGAAAATGCTGCGCCGAACGACAAGCAGAAAAACACATGGTGGTGAGGGTGAGCGAGCCGCAGATCGATCAGGGAGGAGGTAGGGCAGCAGACGAGACAAGCAAAGGTGAAAGAAGGTATCCAATACAGCAGGGTACCACGCTGCCGCGGTACTAAGCAGATCGTAAAGTGCTGATCCCGGGGCGGATCAAAAATAGCCCATGGCCTTCAACGAAGATTTACTTTTTTTGAGTGGTCAGTCTTCCATTGTAAGCAAGAGCGAGCAGACGACACAAAGAAGGGCTCCAAGATGCAAAACGATTCCGCTGGCACCACCTAAGTGAGCTTTGACGAGACCACAACGGCGGCGGGGAGAGAGAGAAGGGAGGAGGGGGGAGTACAGAAAGCTTGGGAGACGCGCATTATCAAAACTAAAGCACACAGAAGTGGGAGCTTGACAATACAGAAGGTCACTTCCGCCACCCACCACCAACACGAAAGCTGGCGATGGTAAAGAAGCTACCACAACACTAAGAAAAACTACCCCCTGCGGATACCCTGGTCGGGGAGGTGGTGAGGATACAATCCGGAACAGAAAGGCGAAGCGCAACGAGCGCATGGCATCCTTTGCTCCTACCCCGCAGTCCCCACCGAACTAAGGAGAAGAGGAATAGCGTACGGGTCGCTCGGAGGCAAGCAGGAAGAACGACATGCCCTGACCACAGACTGAGGCGACGGAAAAGGACGAGTCAACAGAAACAAAGAGGGAGAAGAAGCGCGAAACATCAAAACACCGCGGCAGAGTTCAGCAGTAAAAAAAGTAGAGCGAGAAGAGTCGCAGCTAGTGCGCCAAGCGCGAGCAGAGCTACGTTTGTTTCGCGCGGCGGTGGCGCAGAGAGACACTCAGCGTTGGAGAAGTGTTCGATCCTGAATTTCGATACTCCATCAGCCCCTGCTTCTTTAGAGATTTCTTCACCATCGAACTGGCTGCTGTGGCAGGCCGTTTCTACGTTCACATATCCCCCTTGCCCCAACCTCGTTCCGTAGCAGCAGCCGAGTCGAACAAGAGCTAAATGCCATATGCCGTAGAAGCACACAACTTCTAAACGACCGTCCGATACAGAGGGTGGCACGTAACGTCTACCAGTTGTAGCTTTCCAGGCAGTAGCTCCGCCAGCGTAGGTCAGCATATTGCAGACAGCCACAGATTTGGCCCGCGCCGGCACCTGCACATGACGGTTATCGATCTCGAGAAGGACACTACTGCCGATCCTCTCCTCCGTGAGAAGCGTCAAGATGGCGAAGGCGGCGTACCAGAGCTTCACGATGGGTCTTGAGACGAACAAATTCGGATGTTTGACCCTGAACTGGTTGAGCCTGTTGGCGACGGCTGCATCGCAACCGATGGAGAAGTAATTGTTGAGCACATAGTTGTGAACTAGACCCTCCGGATGGTCCGCTGTGGTGGTGGTAACGCGAAGAGACCACCGGTCGATGTACCGAATCGTTGCGGTTTCGTATGCTTTCAGCAGCCTGTGGAAGCGTCGATCCCCAAGCACCACCCATCGTGCGAAGCCGCTGCCGAACCCGAGGGTGATACTGAGATCGTTACCGGTTCCCAGGGGAAACGGCGCTATGGCGCCACAACATCGAGGCAACAGCCTCCGCTCGTGGAGATTCTTGATCATATCCATGGCGAAAGATATGGTGCCGTCGCCGCCAGCCACAATAACGCAATCCGGGGCCTGCTCTGCCAGAAACTGGGCAAGTTCCGCGTCATGAGTCTGTGTATCACCGATCTCGAATAACATCCAAACCTTGTCAGGACCGAGTGTGTCGCAGAGTTTACGGCGCACGTATTGAGCGGTTCGAAGCCCCCCGCTTCGGAGATTCACCAGTGCGACATACGTGCTTCTACTCCCCTGCATTGGAGTGCTCATGCGCGGGTGCGGAGTGAACACATATATACAGATCTATCTCTTTATAGAAGTGTGTGTGTGTGTGTGTGTTTGCGCGCCTATCGATATTTTGAAAACAGCAGAACAAAGTTCGTTTGTACTTTTTTCTTCTCAGTGACAAAAACAACAAGAGAGGCAGTTGCATGTGTGATGGTCCTCAGAAATGTGTGGGGGAGACTCGATTATCGGCTGCACCTGCTAAGAGACGCTTGCGTCTTCACGCCTATTCGCGTAGACCAGCTTTGCGTGCTTTCAGCGTCACTCTACAATTAAACAGGAGTAACGCATCCATGTGTGCTAGTTCGGTGTCTACTCGTGATCACCTCTTCCCTTTTATCCGATGTGGTGACGCTTCGAGTGGTTGATAGAGTTTCCCAGTGCGCACTTTAGGTAGTTAATAAAAGAAAAGACCGGCTCATTGAATATATCTGAGTATCCTGGAGGGAGGAGGGGGGGCTACCTACGGCACTCTCCCTCCCCTCGCTCTACCCTCTCCCTTTTTTCCCCAGAGGAAGGCCCTGTGACTCTAGAAGAGGGAGAAGGCAGTCAAAAACAAACGCCTACACACACAGCCATACCAGGACGCAGAGCAACACACCGGGGGGTGAAAGAAAATCAAAGGGAGACCTACATTCCAAAAAGGACAAGGAAGCCCAGCATAAAACCGATAAAGCCAAAGGTGTACATGGCCCACACCACCACCCGCTCATATCCAGAGTACGGCGCCAGCCCCAGAACGTGTAGCCTTTGGCGGAACAGGGCCGGGTACGTAAAGCACAGCGTGCTGCTACAGAATGCACCCATGAGTGCCACTATAAAGAGAAACCCAGGCGCCATCAGGGCAAGGAGAAGACAAAGGACGGACAGCAGCACACTCACTATCAGGTTGCTGTGCTGCGGGATCTCGAGGGTCTGATGGGTGTGGCTGAAGCCGTAGATCATCTGAAAAATAGCGTCACGGCATGGAATGAGAATCAAAACGTAGGCAATGTTGATCGTAATGGAGTACAGCGTCGCGCCAACGGCGAAGAGCCGGTCGTGCAGAGGGTCGTAGTTCGTGAGGATGTTGCCGTGGACATACGGCGTATGTGTCGCGTAGCCGAAAAAGCCAACAAGGCCGTACACCAAGCTCGTCACAAGCACACTTGTGGCCGCCACCTTGGCCATGATGGAGCGGGAAGGGTGGGATAAGCCGGTGTATACCTGAAAAACGAGCGATTGGCAGTCGAAGGAGAACATCACCACTGGAAGGGCAAGCAGCGAGTGGTAGGAGAGGCCGGAGTACTTCACCTCCTCCCCAAACGGGGGCGCAGTGGGGGTGCGGGGAGCTGGCACAAAATAGCGATAGACGATAATGCCGGAAATGAAGAACGTCGCGGCGATGGCCACAAAAGAAGTCGCGTGCAGGTGCGACACTGTGGGGGAGCAGGACAGCGGGAGCATCACCAACACCCAGGAAACGATCATCACATGTGCTGGGGTGGAGAGCCACGGTATGTAGGGATGAATCACGGGCAACAACGGTGCGAAAATCTCTCCGATAACTACGATGTATCCGACAGCCGTGCCGATGTTATAGACGATGAGCATCCAGCGAATAATTTCCTTGAAGACGCGACCTAGCAGTTCATCCGAAATTTCTTCGTAACTTTTCGCACCCAATTGGATGATGCACAAAATGAGAAAGTCGATAGAGAAGACAGTGAAGACACCCACAGCAAGTAGCGCCAGGGCTACGAGCGCGACACCGCCCGACTCAAATGTGGCCGGTATCGCTAGCACGCCAGCTCCAATGGTGGTAACCGACATGCTCAGGGCCGCACCAAGCAGTGAAACCTGAAACATTATAGAGATCAAAAACGAAAAAAATAGCTATAGATATATATTGGTGTGCGTCGGTGTGAAGAGAGAAGGGCTGGACGTCATACTATCCCGCCCCTCCACCGGATCGCCGACTTCCTCCACCCGTGTGAAAGTTCGGAGTCTACCGCTCTGCAGTTCGTTCTGCCCAAGCGTGTGTCGAGACCTACTGGGACCCGTAGCGACGATGCCTCAGTCCTTCGAGCAAGAGTTATAGATCTCTCGCACGGTGCCTTTGTGCGAAACAAGAGAAGGATTACACAAAAAGATATCTCTCCCAACCTTTATATACTTGTGTGGGTGCCGGACCGAATTAGGAGAGGAATAAAAAGCAAAGCAAGGTGTCGTGGATAGGGGAGGGGGGTGGGGGGCGCATGAAGGAAAGGGAGAACAGGATAGTGAGACAGCAACCACGACAGTGAGCAGAAACCTGTTCAGGCTAAGCAGGGAACACCGCCGTCTCGATTTCGATGACAAGGAGAAGCCTGGAAGTCCTTCATGAACGAACTCTGTGCAGGAAAAGCCTGTGCAGTGCCAAGTGCCCACGTTGGTACTCTTCGACGTCAGGAGATCAAGAGCCCCTCAACATCAGAAGAGGTGGGCTGAAGGACGAAGGGGAACTTGACAAAATAGGGCTCTGCCGAAAGGGGGGAGGAGACGTCGCATTTCGTTAAGCCCCTCTCACCCTCTCTCCATGCCTTTGTGACCCTCGAGAAAAGGGGAGCGTCGCTATAGCGAATCATCTGTGTGATAGGATGATGACATCAGGAAACGGGCGACCCTGGGGAGCGTCACACTCCAACGAACATACATATATCTATATAGATATATATCATCCCCTGCCGGTACTTCCTCCCTGCACACGTTCGTTGCTGCGCAGATTCCTTCTGTCGTTACACGCGGGTAAATTATTCATATGTTACGTTGGGGAGAACCTCGGTAGACCTGCAGGAGGGTCACAGCACCCCTCCCTCTTCCTTTCTCTTCGCATGAGCCAATACACAGAAGAAGGCAATTTGTGGATACTGGAGCTGGAAAGATTAAATAGAACCGCTGGCGGGAGGATGATACCCGTCGCAACACCTCCGTCCCTCAACGTCCCGTACCAGCTGCACCATGCCTTCTGTGTGAACTCGTCACAGTCCGACCAGCACCGCGATCACGACACAGCGTACAATATCGTGCATGAAGCTTTTATTTTTACACACAAAGAGAAAACTGGCTATCGCCAAGTTCGTTGCGACGCCACTGCATATTGAGAAGTTGTTATTCAAAAAATATATTATGGACTGCTAAAACGCGAAGAGCTTATGCAAAGCGAAAAGGGAGAGAAGAAGGTGCAGAGCGCACCCCCCCCCTCATTCTCTCTACCCCCCCCAAAAAAAGAAGATCGCGGGAGGAGCCTCTGCAGCTATCCTCAAAGCTTTCGTGATCCTCCTTGAGTGAAGATCCGTGATGGGCGGCTTTCCGTATCGTGTGTGTACGTGCCATCAAAGTCTTTCCGGTCTACGTAGAGAAAGCGCGAGAAGTTCCCCCTTTACAAAGGATGCTCAACCCGTGTCAATGAAAAAGGAAAGAGATCTCAAGCCGTGTAGGGTGAAAGAGAGACGGGAAGCCGCGACCACGTAAGGTTAAGGAGGCATCGCCCAACCCCTACTCGAGATGTCATCACCAACTTTGTTTTGCTATGGCGACGTATTGGATTTCTCTCTCCTTCCCATGTCACTGCTGACCAAGGGAGCTTATCGGCTATCGTGCGCTAAAAAGGAGGGAGAGGGGCGAGGTACCATGCAGGTGAGCGGCGGTAGATCAGGGCGTTCTTCTCGTTGCGTTCCTTTAGCCACGGCCTTACCTACATCGTTACGGCAATAACGGTGCCCATGATCCCGCTGACGACACCAAAACCCAGCATAGCGAAAGCCACGGCCAATTCTCCCGGTTGGCAGCGGTCGAGACCCCTGACGTGGAGCATAATACGAAATGCTGCCGGATAGGAAAAGCACAACGTGCTGCTGCAGAGGCCACCGAGGAAAGCGATAATGAAAACAATCCCCTGCGCACGCACCGCAAGTAATAAGCTAAATGTGGAAAGCAGCACACTCGCAATAAGGTTATGGCTCGAACTGATCGCGTCGTGGGCCAGCTCGTGCGTCGCAGTGTTGTAGCCGAAGAGCAGAATAAACACTGCGTCTCGGCAGGGGAAAAGGACGAGGACGTAGGCGATTACGACCGTAAAGGAATACGCAGCCTCACCGAAGGCGAACAGATGATCTCGGAGGGGGTTGTAGTTCGTCAGGATGTTACCGGTGATGTGAGGCGAATTGCTGAGGTAGCCGAATATCCCGACGGTAGCGTAGACCAAACCGGTTATGCCGACACTCACCGACGCCACCTTCATCATATTCCCCCGCGTCATCGTTTCTAGATTGTTATAGATCTGAAAGACCAGCGACTGGCAATCGAAAGAGAACATCATCACCGGAAGCGCGAGTAGCGCGCGGCTGCTTGTGGAAAAATACACAATCTTTCCATGATTGCGTTTTCCATCATAGGGAACAAAATACCGAAGGACGATAATGGCAGATATAAGAAAGGTTGCCGTAATGGCGACGAGCGATATGTAATTCATCTTTGTGATGTGCGGAATGCACGACAGCGGGAGCATCACGGTAAGCCACGTGACAAAAATAACGTGCCACCTGTCCGTCAAGAAAGGGAAGTGCGGCTGGATGAGCGGCAGCATCGGGGTGAAGATCTCCCCCATGACGACGATGTACCCGGCAGCGATCCCGACATTGTACAAGATGAGGATCCAGCGAACCACTTCTTCGCAGGACCGGCCGAGCAGTTCGCGCGAAATGTCCTCGTACGACTTCAGGTGGAGGCAATCCACGCATCGGACGAGGTAGTCGATGGAGAGCACGGTCAGCAGTGCCACAAGGGCGAGCACCCCGAGGACGAGAAAGATGCCTCCCTCTTGCAGCGTAGAGGGAATGACTAAGACGCCTGCTCCGATGGTAGTGACAGACAAGCTAAGTGCTGCCCCTATCACCCCACGGCCCGAGAAGTGATCCCAGTAGCTCATCTTATGGGTGCTGTTCTCTTGCCCTTTCCTAGCGTACCTTGCGGATAAGAGTGGGTGCAGGAAGGTGGGAAAGGAAGGGGGGGGGCAAGAAAGAAAGATAAGGATGAGAAGTGGTGTGTGTGTGTGCAGGGAGAATGTATCGACCAGTAAGATACAGATTGTCACAGCAATCTATAAGACTCATATGCTTTCGTACGCAGCATAGGTGTATGGAAGAATGTCCGATAGAGGGGGGGGGAGGGGCGAATGAGAGGCTCGGAGATTCGGTGCTCCCTGGATATATATCCTCTCTTACCTTTCGGCCACCGTCTGAGCTCTGCACCTGCGAGAGCTCTTTTCATCCCATCCGCGCAGTTTGATTGCGTCCATCCAGTTCAAGAAAAAAAAGCGTGACTTTTTCTCGAATAATCCGGGAGAAGGTCGGCGTTGGACTTGACTGTCTTGCGGCGCATCGAGTTCAGCGATTCAGGGCCGCCGCTGAAGAACTCTGCAAACGAGCATGAGGAGACGGAATCTTCGGCCCTCCGTCTCTCAGGATGCACGGGCATGTGGGCTTCGAGTTACCAACCCTGCAAAAGAAATACAAATTCAAACAGGAAGTCGAAGAGTCATTACGTGTTCTTACTTCATGTATTTTTCGGGTTGCACCAGCGAGATGCGTTGCTCTTCTCCGCCCCCCTCACACTCCCTGATTGGAGAAGAGGACAACAACAACAAAGAGAAGAAGAATCACCGGGAGAACATCGGAATATACATCCATTACTTAAAGCGCTCTAAGATGAACATCGGCGGAGTCCGCGGACTCCAGCAGAGGACTGCCGCATTCCAAGCAAGAGACGAGAAGTGGAAAAGAGAGAGAAGTGATACGAGAAGAAAAACGGGTAGAAGCTCTCCTTCTACCAGAAACCCAAATATGAAGTAAGAAATGGTGGTAGGGGTGAGCCCCTCGACACCCCACACATTTTCTCATGAAAAATACATCGGACAAGGTACGTGAACGGGTGCCTACTCCACTACTTAAACCGGCGTTCCTCCGCGAGGTAGGCACCGACGTCGGGAGCGGTATCGGGGTGGTCGTCGGCGCGGTACCCTTCAAATTTCGCGAAGAGATCGGCGCCGGCATCGACGAGAACCTCCGCAAGCTCCATATCGTCGATGGCCATAAACAGTGGTGGGCGGCCATCGGACTCTCGCGGAGCGTCAACATCCGCGCCGAGGGAGAGTAGCGTGCGCACCGACTCCGTCAACTGCTTGCAGACCGCGTACTGAAAGGGTGTCATCCCTTCCCGCAACTTCCGTGAAAGATCGACCTCACCAGAGGACACCAGACGACGTATTTCAGCGCTGTCTTGAGCATTAATAGCGCGCACCATGTCATCTTTGGCTAGGGCAACGGCGGCCTGCTCAATGTCGCGGTTCCGCTCAGCTGCGCGGTGGAAGAGCAAACCGGTAATGCGATCGGCCTCATCCAAGTCGCTCTCACTGTCACTCTCGCGCCCAGCTGCTCGACGGTGCTGATGTTTCTCTTCCGCGGCACAGAATAGTGGCACGTCTGCGGGCAGAATCCGAGACCACTTCGAACCCTGCTTCGTGGAGGGGCGGGCAACTAAGGCGTTTTGCATGAAGAGTGGGGGGAACGGCTGGCCGACCGGGGCGTTCAAGTCGAATGCAACCCTCACGCCGAAGAAACAGCGGAAGAGTTCTCGACGGGGATAGCGGTGAGGCTCCGAGGCCAGCCCGTAGAGGGTGCGCGCCACCGTTCGAAAGTATTCTTCACCTACCTGGTCGCAGTTCGTGATATACACCCAGTCACCGTTGTTGAGGCCGACCTCGATGTAGTCTGTCACATTTTGCATGCTCTGCAGGATGGCAACATCGAAGCCCCACACCGCCGATTCACACTTCTTCGCCAAGAAGGAAACAGATTGAAACGGGTCTCCATCCTCTTGCACGAAGATGATCGGACTGCGGCAATCCGAGTTCTTCACCGCACGCTCGACATACTCGAGCGGCTCAAAGTCCGGGGAAAAGTCAGTGATTGCACGGGTTGCCATCGTATTCGCTTATATGGCCGTAGTCTGGATGCGTGAAACTCCTCGTCGCTGTATCAGCGCAGGTGATGATTTGCTAGGCTGGGGTAAGGAAAGGTGAAGGTGGGTGTTTACTGATCAGCTCTGTGATACATATAGGTAGCTTTACACGTGCGTGGAGGTTTGTTGGGGGGGGTTGAAAGGAAAAAGGTTTGACTCTTCAGTGAGAATAGGAGCTGACGTGAAGCTTTTCACCAAAGCGCAGCAAAAGAAAAGTGTGAATCACCACTCAATGGAATGCAGCAGTGTAAGTGGAGAGCGAGTGAGGAGAAGACCACAGATGCGAGCGTGTGGAAAGCGTCCAGAGGGAGAAGTAGAAGGGAAGAAGACCGAACGGAAAGGCATTCTGTGCCTTGAGAATCTTTTCTAGCTAAGTGATCCCCCCTTCTTACTCTTCAGAGAAAAAACGCAGCCTGCAGGCCACCGTGACTCTCTCCTCTCATGCGCACCCACCGAGCAATCTCTTGCGTAGGAAGGCGAGAAAAATGGGAACACATTCTACTCGACAAACTCGGAGAGGTCGGTGGGAAGTTGGCACGTGAAAAAGCTAAGCGTGATGGTGGTGCAGACTCTACACAGACGGCACGATCGAGGAAAATTTAGGTGCTCTCCCCATTTCACAACTTTCCTGTGCGGCCGTGTCTCCCGGGGCTACTCGGACACGCCCGATGCATCGACCTCGGCCACGTCGAATGACAGCAATGCAGTTTCTCGTCGACAGATGGAAGGGGAAGAGGAGGAAGAGCAAAGATGGAAAGATGAAGGAATGAAATCACCGTCCCGTTCAAGCTGTTGGAGGACCTCCTCGAACGTCCACTACCCTTCAACTCCCTGTTACGTAAAAAAAAAAGAATTTATTGATGGAGGTGAGGGACCCGCCCCTCCCCCCCCCTTCCCTACACCCCCGCCCAAATCGACTGTACAGGCCGACATCGCAGTTCAGCGTCCTTCTTCTCCCTGCGCTTGTGACGAGCAGGAAGGCGTGGGGCACGAGAACGTTATAATGGGGGTGGGTGGGTGGAGGGGGGGGACTATACGTGACCAAGTTCGAGGACCTTCATGCGGCGGAGGTCGGTAATGTTGCGGGCGCCACAGGTGAACATGGAGACCTGCAGTTCGTGACGCATGCGCTGAATCACCGCACGGACCGCCTCTGGACTTTTCAGTGCCGCAGCGAGGAACGGCATCGCTGCCGTCGCGTACTCCGCCCCCATCATGAGTGCCTTGGCCACCTCCAACCCATTGCGGATACCGCCGCCGGCGATGAGGTGAAGGTCTCCATTGACCGTCAGCGGCGCGCTCGTCCGCAGGCACACGTCGGTGGGGATGCCGATATCCCGAAAAATGTACCCTAGATTCTCGCTTTCGACTTGATACGGCTGACGGCGTCCCTCGATCCAGGCCCACGAAGTCCCACCGCAGCCTGACACGTCGATGTACTGGACACCGCAAGCCTTGAGAGCCACCATGGACGCATGATCTATGCCGTGCCCAACTCCTTTTACAACGACAGGCACCGGAATGTGGGGGAGGAGATGGCGGAGCTTCTCGATTAGGCCCTCGAAGTTCGTGTCTCCCTCCGGCTGGCACATCTCTTGGGTGTGGTTGAGGTGGATGCACAGTCCATCCGCGCGAACGGACTTTACGAGTTTATTCACCTCCGTAGGCCCGAAGCCGTAGTTCAACTGTACCAGTCCGATGTTGGCCAGCATCGGCACCGAGGGGCAGTACTCCTTCACATCGAAAGTGTGAACGGCTGAGGCGTAGCGGTTGATGATGCGCATGCTGCCCAGTCCAAACGGAATTTTCTCGGCTTCGCAAGCTTTCGCTAAATTCTCGTTGATGACACGTCCGTGGGCCTCTCCCCCCGTCATGGAGGAAATAAAAAAGGGAAATGAAATTCGCTTCCCCATAAACTCACAGGATGTGTCAATTTTGTGGAGATCGACCTCGGGCAACGCCTTGTAGGGGATCGTGTACTTGCTCCATATGGACGGAAGATTCTTGTGTGGCTCCACATCTTTGTGGAGGCAAATATCGATGTGATCCTTCTTGCGCTGTTGCACAGCCGCCTCACGATCGGTACATCGTCTTTCGGTAGCCATTCTGCAACACTCAGCGGCGGTTTTGTTGAGAACGGAGATGCGCAACGGTTCGAAATGAGGGAAGGAAAGGGTGTGGGACCTGCGTGCCAGCGTTCCAAGTGGTGAAGCGGCTAGCGCGGTTGCACCTGAGAGAAACAGAGAAAAGAAGAGAGAGAATATGCCTGTTTGTTTCTTGTGAGACGGCTGAAGTGGCAAATGTGGAGGAGGGGAGGATAAGGATAAGGAAGAGGAGGGAGGGGGGAGGATGCCGATGTTCTGACAGCAAGTGTGTCCAATCACCAGGTGGGGTGATGGCAAAGACTGCACCCACTTCACGGTGTCCCCAGCTCAAATCTGAGAAGGCGTGAGGGGTGAGGAGGGGGGGGGAGGAGATGTAGGTGGAAAAGTAGCCCACGTATGGAAGAAAACAACCAGTGCGACATGAACGTGCCGACCTACTGAAACGAGAGACATCAGCTCAATACGCGAGTTACGAAACTGCCACGATAGGCGTCTCACTGCTTATCCATCGAAGTGAACGACGACGTATATCGCAGCCGCCAGCATCATTGCACACAGATAACTGCCGGGTGGTACGACCTCTCAGTGCTCGAATCCGTCTGGAGATCCGAGCGTCACCTTCTACGCTGCCCCTCGGAGGCCGTCGTCAGCAGCACCATCGTAAGGGGGTATGAGAGAAACCGGGTAGAGTTCTGGACTGCTGAGGGATGAAACTGAGGGGCGGGTGGATTACGACGCACGGGTGACGTAGTGACCGCCAACGAATGCGTTTCCTACCCCCGCCGTACCAGTCCAACGGCACTTCTCTCAGCGATAAAAAAAACCATCCAGACCGCTGTAAAAGAGGCTGCACGATAGCGGAGGTGCCCCAGCCGGTAGCACGAATGCCGATCTTTTTAAATGGAGCATGCGACAGCGACGTTAAGCTTACCGTGCACCGAAGTCGCGAAGGAGGGTGTATGGCGTTCCTCCCACTAGCTCTGCATTTAACCGAGTCCGGAATCTTTACGGGTGCCGAGAAAAAGGAGGTATTCGTTCACAGCCGTTAGTGCAGTCGCTGCGTCGATAGAGGAAAAGCAGCCCTGCGAGTCCTGCTGCGTCAGCTTGGCTCTTGTCACTTCCTTGTGAAACGAATAGTGCGGAGGCAGAGCCAGCTTGAGTGTCTGGAAAAGCTCCGCAAAGTGAGCCTCTGCGTCATCTTCGTTGTCATCCAACCAAAAGAGTTGACGCATCTTTTTACCGTGAGACAGTGGTGTGAATCCAAGACTAGCCATGAGGAACCGCAGCGTGAGACTGCCTTTCATGGCCGCGAGAATGTCCTTCAGCCAGGCTATCCGCAGCTTCTGGAGGTAGATGCGGACAAGATGCGTCATTTCAGGGTTAAAGCGGAGCAGCAGTCGACAGAGAGACATGGTGTCACCGTTGTTACACGCATCGCACACAGCGAGAGCCCGATTCACGGCTGCTTTGTCTATGCTGTCACCTACGCGGTCGCCACCATGCAGCTGAGCGTTCGTGAAGTTGATGAGCTCCGTCGACAAGGAATCATACTGCCCGCTCAGAGTGAGGTAGACCAACCGGTAAAGAAAGAAGTTTTTGGCGTCGCACTGCTCAAGATGAACAGACTCCATCGCATAGAACTGCTTCAGCCCCGCCTGGCACTGGTTAAACTCACCGATGTCCTCCGTCCTGAGGCAGAGTCGTGCATGAGCCTCGTACACCATCACTGTAAAGTCGTTGACGATATTCTGCACGCGGAGGTCCTGCCGCATTCCTTTGAGCTGATCACTTAGATATTTATTCGCCGCCTGGAGGCCCTCAGCAGCTTCCAACGCTGAGGCGCGCGACGTAATGTGGACGTAGGCGTCCTGCAGCACCGCAAAGGGGCGAATATCCTCCACAAGAGGCTCGTAGCGGGTGTAGTTACGTTCCAGTGCCGTTGAAGTACCCACAAAGGCTCGGGGGCTCGGCGCGTCACCGTCGACAACACCGGCCAATCGGAGAAAGAAAGCATTGCTGCTCTCCACATCTGCCGTGAACTGTTGATGGGCCCGTCGTTTCAAAGGTACCTCCAGTGCCTCCGTCGCCGTCGCTTTCCGCTTTTGCGGTACCACCGGTCCTGATGAGCTGCTCGACGGCATCACCGATGGAGCAGCCCGTTCAGTGGGGGGAGGTGTAGAGTACTGCGGCGGTGTGCAGGTTAGTCCTTGAGCGAATTGGAGAGGCTGTTGCATGGGTGGTGGTTGGGGTTGCCGTGCTGTGGACGAGGCTGCCGCCTTGGCATGGAGATTATTTGCGATATTCAGCATCTCTACGAAAGTCACTTGATTGTAATTGCGCTGACCGTTGGCCACTTCCTTGTCATAAAGAGAAAAGCCTTGCATGACGTAGGGCTGCAGTGGCGCAGGAGCGCGCCGCAGCGTCTCCTCAAGGAGGCGGTCTCGGGAAGCAGATAACGCGCTAGTGGACGCCCTGCCGGGTGAAACCAGCATGGTGGGACTATCACTCCACCATTCCGAGGTGCAGTCTGTAGCATCGGATGGCATCACAGTGGTGTGCTTTGCCCAGTTCACCCCCGCCACACCTCCTGGTGCCTTGACCGCATCCTCGACGATGTGAAGTGCCCATTTTTCGTAAAGCTCCCGCCTTTCCAGCGAGGGCTGGGCTCTCGCCAAAAAAGATACACGCGTCAGCCAGTCCCTCAGCGGTTTCGGGATGGTAACGCCATGCGCCTCCACAAAGGGGCACGACAAGACGTTGCGTTGTGAGTTCATAACGGAGGTGAAAAGGGAAAGGCGAAGAAGTTCGCTACTGGTGGGCAGGCGAGGACGGTCGTCCTCTGCAATAGGAAACGGTGGGTTACAGAAAGTGGGCAGAGAGAAGATGAAATGTGAGGGAGAAGGCGTCGGGTCGGACATGCTGCCTTTACACCCACCCACCCACACCCATACACAGCAGCTTTCTGAGGGGGGGATAGAGGAGATATCTTCGGATGGTCCGGAGGGAAGCGCAGCCACGGTACTCGAAGCGGCACGCTAACGCTACGGCACAGGGAGGGGAAGGGGGAAGATGAGGGATGCAAGAGCCAAGCCTCCTGACGAGTTTTGTTTGTAGAGAGATGCGAGGGATTTGCAGGGCGTACCCCGGAGGTCGACTGTTCGGCGATGCTCTCCTTTTTCTTTTTGTTCCCTAGGAAATTCCCTCAGAGCTTCCGCACATGCGCCCCGCCTCTTGGAGTGAGCTGCTGCTGCTGCCATGCATACCAGGAAAGGGAAAGAAAAAATATAGTGCGTCAACAGGACACGAAAGAGTGAGCCAACTGTGGCTAAAGACCTTCCGGGCCCACTCGCAGAAGACAACCCTACGCCCAACGTTGCAAATCAGTGAAAGGAAGGTTGTGGCAAATCGGAACGAGTGAGTTGTTGCCACTCCTTTGCCAGCGCTGAACCCCACGCCGTCGACTCGGCCGCAGCTCTTGCATACACTCATAACGACTCGCTTGAAAAGGCCCCGATTCACGCAGGGAAGACACACACCCACACCCAGACACGCGTGTTTGCTGACAGTCTCCCGTGGGATGTGCCAAAGTTTAAAAAAAATATATTTCACCTCGAGACATTTTCTACTCATTAGCGGTTCGAAGCATAATTTGAAGTACGTCCTCGTCTTCCAGCTGGTGAGCGATGCCAACTCGCTGCGGCTGATGCTTGGCACTGGTGCCCCACACAAGCGCGTACTTGAAACGCGAAGCGATGTCCTTGTGAATACGATGGCAGATATGATCGACGGAAGCGTCACGCTTCACCACGAACGGCTTTCCAAAGTCGGGGTGCTCACCGTGCTTCTTCGTATAAATTCGAATAATATTGAGGTGTTCCCAGACTTCGTCTATGACCTCATCCACGTTGAGGTCCCAATGCAACGAGAGCACGACCGAGTGAGGGAGTCGACTAAGACGGTCCATCTCTTCCATTGTGATTGTGTCGATTTTGTTATACACGTAGAGGCACGGCATGTACTTCCGATTTCCCTCGATGACATCGATGAACTGGTCTACGGTAATGTCCTCACGAAGGGCCACATCCGCGTTGAAAATGCCGTAGTCCTTGAGCACCTCCTTTACCATCTGCTCCGACACACCCCTGGTCTGCGGCACGGTCGAGCTGTAGCTCACTACATTCATACTGCATGACGCCTTTTTCTTGAAGGTGACATTCGGAAAATGCAGGTTGAGACGGATACCAACGGACTCCAGTTCGTTTTCAATTTTCGAGCGCTGCGCCTCTGCCCTCGCCGCGTCCAGCATCAAAATGATCATGTCTGCCGTACGGGCCGTGGCAATTACCTGGCGACCACGCCCTTTCCCTTCTGCCGCGCCCTCGATGATGCCCGGCAGGTCAAGAATCTGGATCTCTGTACCTTTGTGCATGAGTTTGCCTGGAATGCACGTCAACGTTGTGAATTCATACCCGGCTGCCTCGCTTTCCGTCTGTGTGACGCGGGAAAGAAAGGAAGATTTTCCTACAGATGGGAAACCAACAAGGGCACAGCGCACGTCCCCGCTCTTCCGAACATCAAAGCCATCTCCCCCTTTGGCTCCTGCTGCCCGTGCAGCATTTTCTAGCATCTCCGTCTTGATGCGGGCCAACTGGCCTTTTAGTCGCCCGACATGGTACTCAGTCTTTTTATTTTTCTGTGTTCTGGCGATCTCGTCCTCGATGGCCTTGCGGCGTTCGAGGAGACCCATGGTGAGTCTCCTGCGCTAAAGAGGGAGGAGGGGAGAAGCGCAAGCGCGGGATAATGAGGTGAGGGAAAAATGTGCAGAAGGCTAAATATATATATATATATATATATATGTGTGTGCCGTTGTCGTTGCTGTGGCCGCTCGCTGGCAAGTTAAAAGATAAATGGAACAAGCAAGTGACTCAGTGCGAAGACCGTTGTGACGCTCCTGGGTGCCTCGACAAATTAGCGATTATAAACTTGGGGGGGCTGCAGCTGGTTTGTTAGTCCCTTTAAGAGCAGGATGAAGTGAAGGGGAGGTGGACCGAAGGCCGATCAGAAAGCGACACAATCGTGGCCTATGATAGAGAGGAGCGCAGCGGTGGTGGAGCACACGTTCCTCGCACTGTTGTGAAACACATCGCGGAAGGAAGAAAGAAGAGCCACACGAAATGTTCAGTGGAAGATGGAGAGGAAGATCCAGTAGGAGGGAAAGGAGGAGGGAGGGGAGCGCCGTTCGACGCGGTTGAAACTCATTGATCGACCACGATTCGGCAAGAGGTAGATCCTATAATCATCTACCAACGAATACACAGCGCGTCGGTCTCTCCCCCCCCCCCCGCGCGCACATCTACATAGATATATATCTATAGTATACTCGTAGAGCAGGCAGATGTTTGAAAGAAATCAACAAATTCTTGCCGGAATGATGATGGGGTAGGCACCCATACAGGCGCACCCTCCTTCGTCACCACGGGATCTACAGGGCGCGCGCAGACATTCGTTGCTACTTTGCGTCCTTCCAGAGATTAGGGCAGATTGCACTTTGGCAGTTCGCCGTGTTGTTGGTCTTCGTTTCCCCTGCGTATTTTCCATTTTCTGGTTTCTCCACGATGACTCAATTCACAGACGTGGTGGACGCGGAGGAAATTCTGGAAGGTGGTGGGTAGGTGATGCCCCAGAAGCATTCCAGAGGCACGAAGGCGAACCGCTTCACCTGTTCCTGCACCAAGGGGTGGGATAGCACCTTAGGAATCCAGTGCCGGTCGATGATTCGTTTAAGCTCTTGCGCGGTGTAAGCCAGACAACGACGCCGCCGCAGGGGCGTCCAAGTCATGTACGGCACTTGGTTTGTACGTGGGGCACCCCGACGATGCTCCTCCAGGAGTGTGAAGAGAATGGTTGAGAAGTAGTGAATGCCGTCCTCCACCGTTACGGTCGCTGCGCTTTCATCGCCGACTCCACCGTCGACGCCTTCCTCATCGTCCCGTTCTCTCGCGTCAACGTTGTGCGTGGGATGCCCGAAAGTGATGCCCGTAATGCTAGCCTTCCCCTCCGACCATGGCTGAGTTCCATGTGAGTCGCAGATGTAAAAACTCCACGCTTCGCGATATCGGCTTCGCTTACCTTTGACGATGTCGTGCTCCACTGAGAAAATAGAAACGGTGTAGTCCCCGGAGACGATGACGTAGCCATATACTGGATATACACCATCACCGGATCTGAGGCGTTTGCGAGGGCTGCACATGGCATGCAGAAGATCTACCGCCTTCTGCGCCTGGTTGTAGAAGACCACTTCGAATTCATCGGCGTTAGCTTTACTTGGGAAAAAATCTCGCAGGTGAAGGCAGGCGTTG
Organism: Borovskyia barvae; assembly: GCA_030849085.1. Taxonomy (NCBI): domain Eukaryota; phylum Euglenozoa; class Kinetoplastea; order Trypanosomatida; family Trypanosomatidae; genus Borovskyia; species Borovskyia barvae. The sequence goes on from JASAOM010000987.1 coordinate 48,843, forward strand.
AGGTCACCGATGGTGGGCCGCTCACGCTTCTGCGGCCAAGAACGTAGCGTCAACTGGTGCATCCATGCCGAGATGTAGAGGAGATAGTTGACCGTTGAAAGGGAGCAACACTCGCTCAGCAGAGCCGCAAACCCTAGAGAGGATAGCAGTAGGGCAGAAAGGGTTGCGAAGGTTTGGCAGCAGTCGCATGTGAGGGGCGGCAAAATATGTTTCATGCGACCGACCCGCGCGTTAAACTGTGACTTGGACCCCCGAATACAAACGAGGACATCCTGCTTCACAAAATCGAGCTTTCCATCCCGCACACAAGAGATGTCTCCAAATGTGAGATCGGTCAGCTTCCCCTTCAGACGCTCCTGCCGCTCGCGTTCACGGAAGTGGCGCCTCGACTCACGAGCTTCGTCATCGAGGAGTGGCGGTGGTGGAGCAGGGGAAGCACAGGCTGTGGGAGGGCAATCCACCTGCACGTTCTCCATAGGGGCCTACTGCAGGGTGGCTGGGTCAACGAGAAGGTTGCCTACCATGCAGGAAGACGTCACCTTTGTAACGTGTCAAAGGAAAGTATGCACACCAAGCCAAAAGGCAATCTGCCACTATGTACGCATATATATATATATATATATATATATAGAAAGAGAGAGAAATAATGCGAGGGAAAAGGAGCAGATAGGAACTGGACTCCACCAAGATATCCCCGACGAGGCTGAGGTAGAGGATGCGTGGACAGCCGAGAAACTAAGGGAGCAGAATGTCCGGATACACCGGTAGGTGAAGTAGCGCCCTGCTGCGCTATCTTCCTCTCTAACTGTCAACACCTACGAGGACATCCAACGTCGCGATGACACTCGTGCACACACAAGGAGAACGATGGGGAGCGGAAGGGGGAGCGGTAGAGAGAAGCTGAGGAAAACACACCGCTGTAGAACCCGCAGCGAGAAGAATTGTGGGGCAGTTGAGGAGCAGTCACTCCAGGCACGGAAGCTGCGGAGGGAACTATGCGGTCGTTCTCAAAAAGACTCGATAGAGAAGGTGGGGGCAAGGAGAGCAGCCAACGGAGATGATTCTAAGCAGAGGCCTGAACAACAGCAGCGTTTCACTGCCGTTTTAAATCCATTTTCCCGGAAGTTCCTTAGCACGAGTTCCTCCGAGTGCTTATGACGCGCTTTTGGAATATCCCCGGAGGTATTTTTCCCCACTGGCACGCGGCCTCTGCGTTGCAGTCCGCCCGATGCGCTTGTGCTTTGTGACGTATCAAAATGTCTGTTCTTTTTGTTGTTGATTTCGCCACGGAGTTCCCCACCTATTGAACGAGCTGCTTTGGAGAGAGAGGAGGAGGGGGAGGAGGAGGAGAGGATGGAAAAAGAGAAGACGAAGACATATAGGATGATATCGGTCTCCCCTCCTTTCCCAAAAGATAAACAAGCGGAGCATCCCACCTCGACCCGCAAACCCTGTCACCGCTATTGTCTTGTCAAAGGAAGTCTTTCACACATCTTTTTTCTTGTTAAACCCCATCATTTCATCATCTCCCAGAAGAGCGGACGCTTCAGGTGCCCCTCTCAACGTTAACCCAATACACACCCGTGCGCGCGCCGCGCGAGGCTCCCACAAAACTCTGCTTGCGGAACAGCGCAAGAACGGAAGATTTCACTTCTTGCCATTGTCAAGAGCCACTTGGAGACGATCTACGAGCGATTGATCTTTCGCTGAGGCACCGTCGATTAGCTTCGCCTTAGGAGTTTGCCAGTTTGGATCGCCCACCACGATGACGGTGTCGGATGCCTTGATCACACCCTCGTCTTCGTTCCACTCGATCTTCGGGTAGAGTCGGAGAAGCCGCAGGTACGCATCCACAGCGGCAATCGGTGTGTCAGTGGGAATGGCGTGGAAGTGTTTCTCGCGACTCGATTCCGCATTCTTGAGCTGCGTGCTGGCATGCTTGAAGATCGACTTGTCACGGCCGGCGTGCATCGAGGGAAGCTCGTTGAACGAGTCGAGCGCAGGCGGCAAGTGCGAGCCATCCTCCGCACTGGAGAGCTGGAAATCTTTGATCCACGGGATGCGAATCAGTTTCATACTTGTCTGCTCGTCGCGGAAGCCAAGGAGCACTACGATCCCTTCCTTAGGATTGTACGTGAAAATTATACCCTCTACTTTCGTGTCATCGACCAAGGTAGCCTTCATATAATAGCCGACGGCATCTTCCTCTTTGATGATGCTCATTTTCTGAAGTAAGAGCGAGAGAGAGGAGTTATGGAGGAAGGGAGGGGGGGGGAAAGAGGGAGGAAATAGTGAGCTTCAGCCGACAAGACAAGCTCAGGCTTGGTAGAGAATGGAGCGGCGGTGCGTCTAAGAACTGACGAACAGAGAACTAAACTGACGGGATGTGCGCAGAAGAGAAAGAAAGACAGTGAGGGAGAGGGGAATGGGCAACGGTGTCTGGAGCAACGCATCCTGTGCATAAAAAAGAAAGTCGAAAAGAGAGGGGTGCCATGACGCACGGACAAGCCGTGAGGAAGCCGGCAGTCCTCCTTCCTACGAGAAATAGGAGCAGACGGGAGACACACTTCACAGCTGTGGTACAGTTCATGGGAAAGAAAACTAAGACTCACTAAAGGGAAGAGCATAAAGAAGAGAGTCGAAGTCTTTCTGCCTCATCTTCACTCCGTGCTGAGAGCGATCGACGCATCTGCGGGGGCACGGACGGGGGGGGGAGGGGGAATAGAAAAGCGAGAGGAGGTGCGCTGCGCCACCCTCTTCCGCCACTGATCCCCCTCCGCGCGTTTCAGCACGTCCACCGTGTGAGGCCCCATGTCTTATCTATGCACCCCCTCGCTGCTCTCTTCGCTTCTCTCCCACATATACCGAGGGAATCGTCGAAGTGTCCACAGAAACGCGTTCCGGTCGCGTTCTCAAGTCAGTTCTGCCACGAAGTAATCCACTCGTACACCACAAAAACAGAAAAGGCGGGCACTCTCCCGCTCATTGACGCACGGCACTCATGCGCACCAAACAGACCACCGGCAGGAACTCGCACTACACGAGAGAGCCGTAGCACCCCGGCGCGCAAAACAGAAAAGAGGTAAGAGATGCCGCCATGGCGCACTAGTGCCACCATGCTGGACAGATGTGAAGAAGAGGAAACGGGTGGTGTGAGACGAGATTTCGGGGAGGGAGAGCGGAAGCCGGCACGAAAGGCATCCCCTCCCTGACACCCAAGAAAGAACGAATAGCACCCAGACACACAGATACACAAAGAGCGGTACAAGGCCGTTGGATAACATCATCCGATGCTCCAAGGGGGGAATCGGAAGAGAGGGAGAGGCAGTGGAGAGCGGGGATTGGGTGGGCAGCGACAGCGAAGACTGTTGCTTCGGAATGTGGAGAAGTGTTACGGGTAGTACTGGTATATGAGTCCTTTCTTAGCGTAGACAAAAATCTTCTTCGACTTGGCGTAGTTCAGCAGCTCCCTGCCCGGCACGGCATTACACCCAAGAAAGAGGTGGGTCGGCTTCTCGAAAAGGGCCCGGAAGCCGTCTTTTAGTTGACGGTGCCGATCTCCGTCGGCTGGCTCCTTCGACCACGCTCGGAGGAACTGCTCGATACCGGCGAGGTTGTTCACGTGAGCTGGGGTTACGATGTTATGAAACGATACCAAGCCAGAGGCCGTCGGAGCTCCTAATAAGGCGTCGAGAAAGATCGTCTGTGGAACTTTATCTGCGCTGCGCAGGTTAAATGCCGCTCGTTCGTCCTGATCGGTTTGGCTTTTGAAGACGAGTTTGTAATCGGCGGGTTCCAGGCGGTGCTCCATCTGAAAGGGGGACCCTGCGCTACTGCATATAGCGGTCACAACCCCGTACCCACCATTCGTGCGTGCCCGCCGCGGGAGAAGCTGATATTCGTTTTCGGCTTTATGAATTTCCACGAGCTCACTCCACGAATCCACCATGAGGGGGGGGCCGATCGGGTGTAGCGGGGGGATACGCCCACCGAATTGTTTCATGATTTTCTGCTGGGCTGGTGAGATGGCCTCGAAGACGAGCGACTTCGCCTCGTACGCGTCAAAAACTCGATTATGAAGTTTCTGCAGCGTGACATTGCCAGAGATATCGCGAAGGCGGACCACGAGGGTCTGCAACGACGTGTTCAGCAGCGTCATCGGATGCAGTTCACCTGCCTTTGAATACTCCTCACGCGCGGAATCTGTTCCTACCTGGCTTTTTTTTTAGAGGGGGAGAAGGATAGGGAGGTGATGGAGTTACGATACGACAGGATACAGAAAAAAGCACCAAGGACGAAGGAAACAGCTGATGAGCAAGTGTTTCTTCTTGTGAGCGTTGTGCGGTTCGTGGAGAGGAAAGAGCTACCGCACCACCCTCGGCGGATTATAAAGGAAGGACGGTTCGTATCGCGCAGTACGGCTTGTGGAGGACGAGGAGAACGCAAAGAGAACAGCGCAGGGTGGGGTACGGAACCGAGGCGGTGAGCATCACCTACTTATGCTCCACGCCTGCTGATACATATATATATATATATACTAGCAGTTCTGATAAGATATGCGAGTAACACACACACACACACACACACACACACACGAAAAGCCAAATGCGAGAGAAAGCTACACCGGAGGCTGGACGAATTCAATCAGAGACGTCTCAGAATCCCCGAAATTCCACATATCTCAAAACAAATGCTCATGTTTCTGTCCGATGCACAGCAGTGTGTCAACTACCCGAGATCGCACGTTCCCGCATGGTGCTGTGAGGCATCCCTCACACCGTTCAATCGGCTATGCTTCCCCCTCGCATGAGGATCCGTCAGCGGCGCAAGTAAACCGCATTTAAGTGGCGTATCAAGAGAAGTAGGGGTATGACGAGATCCTCCTCCTTCTCTCTAAACATCCCCAAACGGGCATTTTGTCCGTTCCAGCCGCTAGCGAGGTGCTCATCAGCCAGGTCTTCACGCCTTCCGAATGCATGCGAAAAAGCATTTTGCCTCTCTCCTCCCTTCCCTATCCTGCAAGAGGGCGGAGGGGGGAGAAGAAAGACGGCGGCAACATTTCTCGGGTCTCGCTGATATAATAGAGCGCTTTTTTTGTCTATTTCACTGAGCTGAACGCGATTTCCGGAACGCATGGCAGCGAGGAAGTGAGACCACGCGACAGTTCGAACCTCCACGATGCAATGACGAGGGAGTCCCTCCCTCTCGGAACGCACAAAGAGCGCTCGAGTTCTCTCCAAAGAATGTATTCGCGGCAGTCAGGAGGACCCTGGAAACAGGCCTATTGAGAGGCAGATGGCGCAGGAGGGAGAGGAAGGGATCTTAACTAACGGAGAGCCAGAGAAGCGAGAGACTAGGTAAACACAGGAGGGGGGGGACGCGCCGTCCAACCCGGTTTCTCCCTTTCCTCCTCCATCATCACCTCCACCAACAACCGCGCAGAGAACTCTACACGCCGCTACTTCAGAAGGTACGCTCCACTCCGTAGGGCACCGCAGACCCATCGTTTCACCATCAAAGATCAGAAAGGAGGAAGGTAACAAAGAAATCTCCATTGGAAGGGGGGGGCCTCTCGCTACAGGACCTCCTTCGCCACGCGACCGCTTCAGCTTCCGCATCGTGAACCGCCTGTTGTGGAGTTTTAGAGAGGCAGCAGTTGCGCACCTTTGGAGGTGGTGATCGCCATCCAGTCCTCGTCTTGAGGGCAGCGCCATGCGACGTTGTTGATGGGCACCTCGCAGTCACACCACAGAAGGGAGCGTCCCTTCTCCGCTCGGGCCTCCCAAATGCATACGAGCCCATCTTCGCCAACGGTACAAATATTCTGCGCATTTTGAGGCGACCAGGCAAGGTGATTGATGGGCAACTGGTGAAGCTGTGAGAGCTGCGAAGCTGGAACAGTGGGATATCGCATGTCGATTACCACCGCGTCTGGGCTGTCAATCCCAAAGGTGGCTATGAAGAAGGGGTCGAACTGGTTCCATGCGAGGCGCAGCAGTGGTGAGAGTCCTTGTGTTTCGTAGAGAATGGTACAGTGATCCATGTTCCTCAGATCGAAGAAGCGAACAGAGCCGTCTGCGCCGCAGCTGGCGAAAGTGTAAGCGGAGACAAAGGTGATGTCGTACACATCCTTGTCATGTGCTACAAGCTTGGTCTTCTGCGCCCCCGTCTCGACATCCCAAAGCGTAACCGTGGAGTCGATGCTACAGCAGGCGACGGTGTGAAGATCCTCGCTGTTCCAGTCGCATGAGGTAACGGGGGAACAGAAGTCATTTGGCTTCGCACTATCGAAGACGCGTTTCATCGTTACCTTTGAGTCGATCGTTTTTACTTTCGATGCGTGCTGCGCATCCCCGCGTGTTGTGCTGCCCCGTTCCGTGCTTGGGGCGCCGTCCGTAACTTCCCAGAGCCGCAAGTAATCGGCGGTGGTAATGACAATGTCCGACTGGAGAGGTTTTGGTGGGAACATCACTTTGGTCGGTGGGTAACAGTGCTCCCACGATGCTCGACAGACCAGCTCATTGTCCGCATTCTTCTCCACAATATCCACATAGTTGCGGTAATCCTTGATGTAGGAGGATACGGCGAGTCGAAACGGCTTTTGCGGGTTGTTTGCCCACGAAAGCCCGTTGGCAACCCACGAAGTGGAGTACGCCACGCTTCTGTTCTTCTTCTCCCCATCCTCTGTAGGTTCGGTGCGCTCCATGATGTGGTGTGCGAAACAGGGTACAGCCCCTCAAAAGGGGGATTCGATTTAGGCAAATATCTGCGTGCGTACACACCACGGGCACCGTCACGCAATCGCCAACTGCAAGGACCAAACACGCTCGCAGACAATATATATATATATAAGATAATGCCTATTGAAATGCAGCTCCCCACCAAAAAAAAAGAGATCAATATCGACAGAAATGTTCGCACGGGAGGCGCCGGCTCCAATTGTATGGAGTCGGTGATAGACGCCCGGTACCTTGAACACCTGCTTCACGGGTGCTTGTGCGCTTCTAAGGGATACGAGAGGTGAGACTCACTAAGCGACACCGGTGGTGGCACGGTTGGACGCTGAGCAGCTTGTTCAAAAGTATCCAAGGACCGCTGAAGATGAACGTTACCATGAAGTATGGCAGGAGACCGCAACCACCGACAAGGGGCATGCGAGAGAGACAAGAATTGAATGGTCAGGATTACCGCTGAGAGAAAAAGCGAGGTGCTGCAGCCCTCTCAAAGGTGCCCCACGTTGCAACGTGGGACGGCTGCAAGGATGATCTCAAGAGCGTAGCGCCTCCGGCGCTAACCATCCGTCGAGAAAGACGAAAGCGGCATACGTGATCTGTGAAAGCCAAACAACATCACGCATCACCCCATGAGGCCATCGCAGCGACATCCTTTCACGCAGTAGAGCGAGAGCACGGTCACTCGCCAGCACCGCAGTGGCGGATAGCGACGCTCTCTTCTTTTGAAAACAAGAATCTTTTTTATGTTTGAGCTTCAATCATGTACATGAGATGCACAAACCGTGCCGGGATGCGGGGGAAGTCCCTCTTCAAAACAGAATTCACTCAAAGAGGGGGAAGGGAAGACAAGGCGTCAAGACAACAACAACAATAAAAAAAGAAGGAGTGCACCGACACGGAAGGGTAGCCAGTGACGCATCGGTGTTATACCTGCCCATTCAGCTGTTTTTTCAAGGCCTCCACTTCCGCACGGAGGCGCGCATTCTCCTGTTGCAATGCTTCGTAATCAGCAGAAGATGCTCCACCCAGCACACGCTTGATGTAGTCAACAGGATCTTCTGGCTTCTCCTCTTCCTCGTACAGGTTCACCAACACTCGAGTAAGAGCATCTACCACTTGGGTGGATTCGAGATACTTGCGAAACTCCTCCTTCTTAGCCTCACTGGATCTGTAGGACATCGTTAAGGGGTCGAAGGCGAAGTGTGCAACGACACGCTGGTGGATGCCACGAGCTGGAAGGAGAAGAGTAGCGGAGGGTGCAGGGAAGAGGGAAGGGTGGACTATATTCCACACGACACACACCGTTAGAGAATGCAAGTACAGCACAAGATATATCGGTACTTTTTTGTTCTTTTGATTTTCTCTAACACGAAAGGGCGCGATGATTCTGGGAGCGATGCGCATTGGTTGTTTGGTGTATGCATGTGCGTGTGTGTGTGTGTGTGCGGGGAGGGGGCGGGGGGAGGGCGATCCATGGTGGTAAGAGGAGTAGCGGTGGAGGCAAGGCGACAGTAACATTGTAAGGCGAGATAGAAGGGGCGAACGCGGAAAAGGGGAAGACGGTGGCAACATCGCAAGGAGTGTGAAGGGACGGCCCACGGAAAGGGCCCTCATGCAGAGAGCGGAGAGCGAGGGAGAGCTGAGCAGCATTGTGGAATACGTCACACGCAGCAGGGGCGTCTCAACCTGTGTGTACATTCTCCTGGAGGCTCAAACTTTATACCCGCATTCACGTATCTACAGAAGAAAGACGCGTCCTCATCCCGATGATCTCCATACTTCGCTGTGGCACCACGCGCGATGGCAGGGTCGAGGTAGTGGAGTGAGCAACCACACGCTGGCCAAAACGGCTTCATCCCTCCTGATACACACCCGCGTGCAGGACTCACAGAACTCTTCCTCACTTCGTTTAGATTCCCCCTCTAAATAGTAGTTTTATGCATATATATATATATATATATATATATGTGTGTTGTCGGGGTGTGTGCGTGTGTCAACGTGGCTGTGGCAGCGAGTCGAATTTCTCACGTTGCATCCGAGAGAGGGGCTGTGGGAAGGCATCGCCAGAAATGACCGACTCCTTTTCTCCTCCCCGCTTCCCTTTGGGGTGCGTGTACCGGTTATCGAACGTACTCCCCTAGGTGACGAAGCACCGAGCAAATCTCACGATACCCTTCTTTTTCTGGAGCTCCCGCGCACCTTCATCCCCCTCTTCGTACTACCTGGGTGTGGCGCTGGTAACCAAGGGGCGGCCAGTGCAGTGCTTAGTTCTCGAAGACGAAGTGGGCTATCAGCTTCACAAAGTTGTCACAAAAGATATCATCACCGAACGCTAGCACATGTTCGCTACCGCGTTGCTGATAACCTCGATACCGCTCAGGATCACAGATGCGCATTTCGCAGATGTTCACCATTGCCTCCGCATATTCTTCCTCTGTCACTGCCAAAAAACCAAGGTCGGGAGAAGTGATGATGTCCAGCTCCACACCGCCGCTACGGTGGCCCAGAGGAATACATCCCGCTGCGAGGTACTCCAGCATCACAATACCGAAGTGTTCGTCCCGCATGGTGTGCAACCCCACGGTGCATTGGCCGAGCTCCTCCCGCACTTCCCACATTGCCGCATCAACGTGGATTTCGACACGCTCGGTAATCCCGAGCGTCTTCACCCGGTCGTGAAGCGCAGCAACACGTCGCCGGTCCTCTTCGTTTCGTGCGCCGCCGATCATCACAAGCTTGGCATCCGCCGGCAATCGCGGCAAGGCAGAATAGAAGGCACTCAACTGAAGCATATGATTCTTCTCAGGGCGAAACTGCCCTACACTGACGATGCGACTCGAGCGTAGCTCCAGCGACCGAGAGACAGCATGGAACCGCTTTACATCGCATGGGGGGTAGAGGCGATGGCAACGACGAGGCCAGAACAGCGACTGCATGTGTTTCTGCGTCCACGATGAGTTCGTAAGCACCATGCTAGGGAACCATCCCATGACTCGATAGAGCAACGCAAAGGTCTGGTAGTATATCACTTTAGCCATGCACAAGAGCGGTTTGCGTGCGATGGACGAGACTTTGTTGTGGCTTGCCAGACCTTGCCGCACCCGCTCTCTCATGACGGAAGAAATCATGGGATAGTGCGTGTAGGAAATTACGCGACTTCCGGCCAGTACTCGAAGTAGTGGGTACACAAAAGGAGTCCCGACTGTCTCCACGACGAGTGAAGGAGCTCCTTTCACCACAGCTAACTCATAAAAAAGAGCGGCACCACCCCAAAATGTTTGCAAGAAGAGCGTCAGACAAGGGTAGGCATCACCGTTCAGCCAGCGTGTGTAGCGCTGACGGAGGTATACGAAGCGCACGGGCAATGGAAGGCGCACGCTAAACTGCCTCTCCACCAAGCTCTTCAGATGTTCATCAGAGTTGAGGCTGGACGATGAATTCCCAGAACTGTATTCGTTGGTGAAGACGATGTACTGCCGCGAAATGCCCTTTGAAATGTCTGCCCGCTGCAGCGCATCGACCGCAGTCCAAAGCACGCGCTCCCCACCACCACCCGCCCCTGATGAGGGGTGGAGAAACCCCACCGCATTCTTCGGATAGGCGCGCGCGCGGCCCCGGCAAAAAATGGCCAGGGCGAGGAGGAGGAGAAGGATAAGCAAAATCATTGGATCAGCGAGCTTTACAGTTTGTACAATGCGCAGACGAGTCGGAGCAGCGCTAGGAGAAAGAAGAAAACTTTGCAGAATTCGGCAAAGGGGATAGGGAAGCGAAGGAAAGGATGGTCGGATACGGTCGCCTCGTGGGGTCTGTTTTCTCCTGCCTGATGTTGGGAGAGGGAAGGGACTCGGTTGAGAGGTACGACTCATCCGATGGTGGCACCGAACACTCCGCTAACCGTTTCGCACACACGCAGAAGACAAAAAAGAACTGATGAGAGCAGTTTGCAGCGCAGTGCTGAGGTTATTTTTTGGGGCGTACGCGGTGTCACACACAAAAGGCAGATAGAAACTGTTTAGTAGGGCCACTTTGAGATCATTCGGGCTTCTGACGAAAGAAGACGTGGCCGAGCATACCGCCACCCTATAGCCGCATGCCATGCTGAGCCACCGCTCCGTGTGAGTGCGGAGCGTGCTGCATAGCTTACCTTTGTGATGGACCGGGCAGCGCAGGTGGTTGCGACTCCATCGAAAAGCCACCAGGCAGTCCACGGGCGGCCGCTTGGTTCTTTGAGCGAGCCTTGCCTTCGACATGAGCCTCGTGCCCCTGGTCGTACTGACTGGTGTTCCCTCGGGCACTGATGCGGCCCCACGTGATGGTTTCGTTCGAGTGGGCAACACTGCCACCCTTTCGGAGCTGCCACTTGCTCGAGAGTAAACGACGAACACCTCGGAGTCCGAACATGCTGTGTTTACGTTCGCTGATGGGCGGCCGTAAGAACGGCAACGTAATTCTCTGGGGGCACCCCTATCCGCATACCGTCCGGTGTCGATCGCGTGAAAAGAATGGGGGACGGTGAGAAAGAGAAGCGAAGGTAGAGGAGGAAGTCAACGACAGCTTCAGAGCTTCACCACCGATAGACGCTGAACGAAGCGAGGCGAAAGGAAGAAAGAGATAGGGGGTGCGCACACTCTCCCTCAGTCACCTTTCTGCATATTTCGGCGAATAGCTGCACGCTCTTCCGGTGATATCACTAGTCCGACGCGCGTTCGGGGCGCCTGCCACCACAAATATAAAAAAAGTCCGGCCACGACGAGGATATGGAGGACGACCAGCGAGCCCACGAACACGGTCGTACCAGAAGCTAAAGAAGTGTCCATCCAGCGGTGCGGGCCAATTCCTGTTGTACCTGAGCTAATCAAATTCTGGAGCGCGTGTGTTCCTGTATGCCAGAAGGGGGAGGTGGAAAATTATGAAATGGGGGGGGGGCGTCTCAACAGTGGTGTTCACGAAAAGATGGACGGAGAAGAACGAGGAATCGGCATCTTCCACGGATTGAACGGGTAATCGATAATACGTTGTAGATGGGCGGGGGGGAGAGAGGAGGGCGGGGGGGGGGGGGGAAGCAGGTCGAAGCAGCGAGGACGAGGCTAAGCCTCGTACAAAGCAACAAAACGCTTTGACGATCCACGACCGCAGAGGAATGACACGGGAGCATGCCTGGGACATCCAGGATCAGTGTGAGCGCTTCCTCAACGCACTGCAACTTAGATCGACGACGCGATGTGTTTTCCGTCCGACGAAAAGGCAGTTGGAGTAGAGGTGAACCAAACATTCATCGAAAAGCGGGAGCGGGCCTCACAGCCGCGCCACACGCATGAAGCGGGGGGAGAAGGGGGGTCGGAGTTCCTCTTCTATTGCCATCCCGAACAAGCAGCGTTTTCTGTTTGGCTTTCCTGCCAAAGCCGTTGCCTCCGAGCGAACCATTCGCCGCAGCAAGTGCTCTTGGGTTTGCCATCGTACCCAGAACAAATTGTCCTCCACCTTATTTGCATGACTGCATTGAGTTTCGCATGCTATTCACGAGAAGGTCTTACTAATGGGGATGCTAACCATTCGAGGAACAGCTGGAGCGGATGGAGCTGGTACGCACTGCTGGCGAGAGAAGAGCCTGTCGCCACCCCCTCCCGCTCCCCACAACCTCTGTTCACCGGCGCGACTCCTCACCTCCTCGCCTTTCCCGAGCCGCCCTCCAAGCGTAAGAACCGTGATCCTTTCCCTTCCTCGGGAGAGTCGAAGCAACGCACTGCAGTACGATGGAACGGGCGTTTACTCATATGTAGCCTCTCCGCTAATCTTGACTGAAGTAGGTCGTAGTAGTTCATCGGCAGCGCACCGGCAGGAGGTGCTCCGGTCGGCGTGCCCAGTCTGCGTGTGTGAGGCAGAAGCCATGTGCTTCAGGTGAGAGAGAGAAACGAAGAGAAGGGGGGGGAGCGTGCGTGCGTTTTATTAACCTTTCCCCTTCTTCCCCTTCTCAATGTCAGTGGGGTCATCAAATCTCTCCTCTGTGTGTGGCGAACAGCGTGGGCAGAGGACAGGAGGTTGCACGGGCACCTCTTTGGCGGTGAGGAAAGCGTTCATCCGTTGGGAGCTTCCCCCGACTCGAGGAGGAACAAGAGGAGGACGGCTGTAACGCACCACCCACACCGCGTCATCCACATTCCAGCGAAAGGCACACTGTCACGGCCGAAGCACGGGGCTCGTTCGTAGTTGTAGTTGGGGTCTTCATCGTCAACAACGACGATTTGAAAGTCCGGCATGCTTTGGGGCACCCTTGCGAGCATCGTGAGCGCCGGGTCTGCATTTCCACCGAAAGCGTCCGACGGAAGGAGCAGCTCACTCGTCGCCGTGCAGGAGGCGGATGGCAGCATAAAGGTGGCGGTGCTCATATTGAAAACTGGAGTAGATGTGCACGAACTAACGATGATGCCGCACTGCGCATAGCGCGACCCCCCGTCACCCCACACACCTTGCTTGGTCGCTCTCTTACCGTAGAGAAAGGAGCGGCATACCCGCCATGTCTGCTCCCCTGCAACGGAGCTCCTCGACGGAGGAACGACGCCGCCATCCACGATATCCCCTTTGACACTCTCGAAGCGATACTCAGGCTCTTTTGGATTGCAGGGAAGGCACAGGTACTCGCGTAACGCGTATAAGGACGCATAAATACGCTGGCTTCCCGCTCCGCAGCCCTGGCCGTTGGGCACCATGGCGCTATAAGCGGTTTTGATCTCCTGGTCAAACCCGCTGAGACAGCACGTATTCTGGGAATACATATAGCACAGATCTAGACCGTATGGCACAGTGGGGGGAGCATCCGTGACAAAGCACTTCGATGCGCTGTGCACCATCTTCAGTGGGGAGAGTGCCACTGAGGCAAACAGCACGAGCAAAATCGCTTGCAACCGTAGCTGCAGGAGTCCCGCCTGGGCACCTACAGCAGTTCGGCGAGGCGTGCCATGCAAGGGCATGACGAGTGAATGGGTGCAGATAATCGCACAGTGAAGCCTTTGCCTCAAGTATAAGACACCTGCCGAAGCAGAAGGAGCAGATTAGAGCTTGCGGCAGTCGCAGCAGCAGCAGCGTTGGTTGACCATCCTAGGCGGAAATTCCAGGGCGGTCAGTCTCCTCACATTCACACTGAGGAGCGGAAATGAGAAACTTCTGCCAATTCGCTTAGGAGGCGCCACCTCAGCATGAAGAGGGAAGAGAGAAATAAAATGTAGTCTGCTCTACCGCCCCCCGCCTCGCCAAATGAGCAGCGTAACTATCGATTCGTGACGCGATCCGCGAGTATCACTGAGAGGAACATGAAACAGTTTTGAGGGTGCTTGGGAGAAGGCAGCAGAGTACCACCCAACCGCAAAGGAGGCAGGTGACAGTAGTAGTCAAAGAAAATGATGGACCGAAGGTGAGAAGGAATGATCTGCTTGGACGTGCGAGCAATAACGTCACCATGGCAAGCGATACGGGCCTCCGTCACCGCTCCCAGCCCCAACACCCCAGAAAAAAGAAGGTCCCAGCACACGAACATAGACGTTCACCGCTACGCATGACATTTTTATGTCGCACCAGCTCCAACGTAGAGACCCTGGTAGCTGAGAGTGCGGGGATTCCCTCTTTACCACCTCGCCCCTCGGTTTGTGACGCTCGATGAGCGCGGCTACGTTTCGCTTCTCCCTTCTCGTTGCCCTTCTCTCGCCTTGAAAGTCCGACATTGCCCTATGCGATGCTGCCATCTATGCGATACGTCCCACTTGATCTCGAAATGAGACGGCTCTACCGAGGACGTCTGCTCCGCAGAGAATGCGATGCGCTCGGTAGTGAAAAAAGGACTAACTAAGGAGGGGCAGAGGAGGAAACGATTGGCCAGCATCACAGACGAGAGAAGCGCAACACGGTGGAGAGGGTCAGAGGAAGCGAGAGAAGAAGAGAGTGGGATGGGAGGGGAAGAGAACAGAGTGCCTGGGATAAAATTACCAAGACATTCTTCTTATTCGTCAGCAACACGTTAGAGGGGTATCACCACGACGGCCACACACCTGTCAGCCTCGTTACACCCGCATATGCACGGCATAATGCTTCTGCAAACCTTTACGAGAGGTGCGCTGCGCATCCTCACTGGTATCTGTCACGATCTTCAGCACACGCTGATGCTCGGGCGTGTCCAATTCCTCGTTCGTCAAACGGCGAAAGAGGGGGGAGTCGTCGAGACACTGCACCATCCACTCCTCCAACTCCGCGACGTCGGAGACGGTGAAGAGCAGTCCCCCGTGGCGGAGCCAGAAGGCGTATTCCTGCACCAGTCCAGGCGAGATGATGCGGCGCCGCACATTCTTGCGCTTCCAGTGGGGATCCGGATAGCAAAAGAACAGGTGGGAGAGCTGACCCTTGACAAAGCAATTCGAGCCGAACTTCATGACGTTCAGCTGCTCGAACCAGACGTTGCGGTAATGTGCCGTGGAGGCGGCAGTAGCAGCAGCAGCACTTTCTGCGCGAAGTGCCAATGCTTTCTCCTGCGCGAAACTCACTACCTTGGAGCGAATCTCAAGTCCCAGCATACACGTGTTGGGAAACACTGACGCCAGGGTGAAAAGCATCCCTCCAAAGGCACAGCCTACATCGACAAACTCGACACGAGGGTTTTGCATGTCGGGATAAAACTCCGGCAGGCGCTCGGAGAACTTCTCCGGACACTCTGGATGCTCATCATCGTTCTCAGCCAGAGGGTTGCGATGTGGACGGGTACGAATGGGCAGCCGTGACCATCGCGACTGCTCTGAAGAACTCATCGCGAGAAAATTTTCTAAAGCTAAAACCGTCGAAGGAAACCGGAAGGTAAAACGAAAGGCAGAGGCGCTGATTGAGAGAAACACCTCCATTATAAGGAAAACGTTCGAATACAATACATCGATATAAATGTATATAGAGAGAGGGAGGTGTACGAAGAAGAGAGCGAGCCAAAAGAAGAAGGAGATAGACCGTGTCAGGCGTCTCGTCGGTTGTGGAGAGGGAGAGAAAGACGTGACGCGTTAAACCCAACTCGAGAGGGTTTTGTGATGCGAACTGCCTATCCGGTTTGGCTTTGATGTATCGAAGTGAGTCCCCCAACCTCGTCTTATTCTTTACGCACCCTTATGGCAACGGGTCGACAGTTCTGAGAAGAGCGCGCTATTCGGCGTGCCTTCGGTAAGCCACCTCAGCGGAGAGAAAAAGGGCGAAACGCCTCGACCTTCCAGCCTTATAAAAAACCCTTACGCTATCGGTTTAGCAATGACAGTAGGGAAAAGAGAACGTCTTCCTGCCTCCCCACCCCCGCCCACCCCCTCAAAGGAGTATCCTCCTCGTCAAGCAACACGCGTACACCTTTCATGTCTCACACTCTCCACAGCGTGCGCAAATTTCCGCCCTTCCTCCTCCCGAACAACCGCGAGAGGCGTGCCTGATTTGGAAGCTTCTCTTTATTCCTGGAGGGCGGATAGGCAGCGGCGCACAGACCTGCGTGATGCTAATCGAAAAAACAGAAGAGTGATACAATTCTGCTTGTACGTCAGGGGGCGCGGACGGCATGGGAGACACCCCCAAGGGCGATACAACATAGGTTCACCCTCGATCCCTGGGAAGTATATATATATATATATATATGTATACAGATGTATGTGTATAGGTATGCGAAACCAAAAACGTCGGGGGGGGGGGGGGGGGGGGGGGGGCAGCGAAGGGTAAAGGGGGGGGGGGGTAACCAAAAAACCCAAACCCACGGTGTTCAAGATTGGGGGTTGCACCCAAAGGAAAACCCCCC
>JASAOM010000988.1:0-66082 GCA_030849085.1 Borovskyia barvae
ACACACACAGAAACACCTTTGCGAGAGTCAGAGAAGATCACGCCGCACCACACTTCTCCAGGGCCCTACCTCGCGACTAGCGAGAAAAAAGCAGCAGCAGTCAAAAAGTGGCAAAGACGCAGCATGGTTCGTCCAAACCCCGACACGGAAACAGGGAGCATCACTTCGTGCCACTCACACTGATATCACGATGCGCGCTCCTTCTTGTATATGCATATATATATATATATCTTTGTCTTCGGCTGAAGGGGAGCGAGGACCCTCGTTTTTCTCTGACAAGAACGAAAAACGTATCAAAGTGGCGCAGATCAACAAACATTATGCAGCGGTTTTTTCATGCACAGGCCGTTCTCTTCTTGAGCAGACAGGTAAAGAAAAGAAGCACGCATTCGCATGAGGAGAAGATGACCTTACGGAGCAGTACTGCTTCATGCCCCTCTCCTCCCAGTTCACGGGCGCAACGGTACCCCCACCCACACCACCTCTGCGCAGCAATGTCAGTAGCATTTGTAAGCCAGAAGCTCTTTTCCCACAGGGGTACCACGCTGGTCGCCAGAGAAAGGAGGCTTTGATGAGACACTGAAAAAGAAGGGGACAAGAAGAAAGGGGAGGGATAGTATCAGCGGAGGCTTCTGGCAGAATCGAAAAAAGGGCAGATGAAGCAGGGTAAATGGGGAGCTATATACCATCCAAAACGTGCTTCAGTGCCCCCTCCAGCCTCCCTCCCACGCACACAAAAAATGGAGAGAACACGCAAAGGACTCTCCTATCTTTTTCACTTGTTCACCCCGAGAAGAAGAGGAAAGCAGAAAGAGAGCGAAGACGCAACGCCCTTAACGCCTGATCAATGCGCCATATGCAAGCCGGAAGAGCGTGCGAAGGAAAGGAACATGAAAAACAGCGCAGAAGACATTCTGTACGGAAGCGCAGTGAAAAGGGAAACATAATGTGGTGTAAGCACAGGAAGGAAGAGCGGTGACAACAGCAGCGTTTTACAGGCAGCGATGGCAAGCAAGGACTCAACATAAAAAGCGTTCCGTCTCTTCTTTCGCCTCCCTCCACCTCACTTCTAGTCACATCTCAATATTAAAGATGGCAGAAAGCCAATGCAAACTAGCGCAAACAAACAATGAAAGTGAGAACCGCCTGACTTGACACAGAGGCGGTGGTGGAAGATGCAGTAGGAAGAAAGATGAGGGTGAAGCAATAATGCACACATATTACGCTCATGGATGGTCTGCCGTTTTCGCCAAGGTGTAAGACGAGAAAAATGAAAGGAAACAAGCGAAAGTGTGCCCGCGCAACCCCCGCGGGGTCACTTCGGAAAAAGAAAAATCGAGAAGCTGAAAAAGAGGGAGTGAACGTTACAGAAGAAATCCATCCGCACTTCACACCAGTCCCTCAACTACCCCCACCACTCGTACCCCTTCCGGACTGCATTCACGTACGCGCGACCACACCAAATTACAGAAAAAAAAGATAGACATCCTCATGATCAGCCACGCAGCCCAAACGAACGGAGCGGGATCCACGGAGGGAGACAACGATCCCAATCTGAAGTAGTCACACCACCCGTTACAAAAAGATGGATACGTGGAGAGCGAAGACACGCATAAGTGGGGGGAGGGAGGGAGGGGGGAAGACGAAAAGATACAAACGCCTGCGTTGACAGCCACATGGAAGACGTATGAAACCAACAAGAGATACTTTTCTTGATCAGACAGAGAGAAGAAACCGACAGAGAGAGCGATCGATGTGTACGCTGAAGGTGGAGGGGATGACAAAAGATGGAGGCGATAGAGATCGATGAGCAAAAAAAAGTGAGGGGAGGGGGAAAAGGCAGCATAACAACGCATCGGTGGTGCCGCATTGGGTGGTCTGAGCGTGAGTCCACGCACAGTTTAAGAGGTGCGAGTAGAGAAACCGGAGAGCGGGGGAGGAGAGGTGGCAGGCTAAAAAATGAAGAAAAGGAAACAGGGAAGAGAGACGAGGGGGGAAAGGGAGGCACCTTCCAGGGGAAAAAAAAGAGAAGGAGGCGAGATGGGAATGAATGAAGAACACGTTACACCCGAATACGGTTGACGATGAAGAGATGGAGTACTGAGGAGGGTTGAAATGAACAAAAGAAGCAACGGGGAGGGTACCAACCCCCAACCCCCCCCCTCTCTTCTTCCTCTCCCCCGAAAGGTGAAGCCACACGGACAAACTGTCGGGTTAGAAGAAGAAATTCCAGGTAAACGCGGAACAGTACTGTTGCTTTGCCGTCCTTACCACAGGACAAAACTGACATATATATATATATATATATACACACATATTATGAGGTTTACCACTATGCAGAAGCAACCAGTGGCACCAGCAGAAAGCTAATGCGCAGCAGCAAGGTACCATGAAGAAACACCGGGAGGGTACTGCACCCACTGCTCGTGCCACCATCACCATTTCTTCCCCCCTCCCCGCCTGTTTCTTTCGCTGTTGTTGTTGTTAGGGGGAGGGAAGAGGAAGTCTTCCGAAAGCGGTCGCGGTAGCTCTTTCCATGCGGGTGGTTCGGTAGGCGTCCTCCGTTGGTGTATACTTCGCCCCCCCCGCCCGTCCCCCGAACGTGGTCAAGTCCTCGCCTCACGGGTGAGGCTGCAGCCCAGTGCTCAGTGGAATCGCCGCCGGGAGGGAGGCGTAGGCGTACGAGGAGTACTGCAGCATGGCATGGGGGGGCATTTGGAACGAAACCGGTGCTGCAGGCGCCACATTGTCTCGCGGTGGCGAGGGGGTAGCCCACATGTGGGGTATGGTGAGCAGAGGTGGTGATGGAGGGGCAGTCTGGCCGGGGGCTGGAGAGGGTCTGGCTCTCGCGGTGGCGTGGAGCGGGATCAGCAGTTTGCTATCTGGATTCCACACGTAAAGATTTTCCTCATAGCGCACCAGTGCCCCGGCAGGTAGCTGCGAGGCTGTGAGAAGCGGGGCAGAGTTTGTGGAAGGAGCGGTGAGTAAACTCGGCTGCGGGGAGAGCGGTTTCAAAAGGGTAGTAGCTGCAGCGACACCGGTTGAGACAGCGTATGGTGCGGGGATACCTTGGTAGTGTTGGCGAGGTACGGGCAAGGCGCTGGACTGTCGTATTTCCCCCGGTACCACTTCAGTGGTTTTGTCTTGACACTTTCCTCGTGAAGATTGGTCGTGGAAGACAACGGGTGCATCCCGAGCGCCTCCTCCTTTGCGTGGGAGGTTCTTCGCTGCCTGTAGAAAAGACACGGGGTGAATGAAGTGACACAGGGCACCGCGGGCACACTTCTCGCGCTGATAATGTTTGCATATGCGCAGGGGGGACGTAGAGGATAGCCGTAGGGCTTCCTGTCCCCCGACGGTCACGTAGACACACTCCGAGGCGAGGGCCTGCGTGGCGTTAGAGGCGGCAGCAGCGTCCTCCACCTTCACATGCACCGTAAAACCAGTGGGCAGTCGCGCGTACAGCGCATCCGCGAGTGATGCCACCGGAGAAGACCAATGGACCTGGAAGGAGTGCACTTTAACGTCCTTATTTTCGCTGGAATGTGGCGTAGCGGCGGTGCTCTGGACGAGACGGAGCTTCTCTGGATCGCAGTGAATAAAATCACAGTCCCCCCCGTGATGGCACGTCGCCCCACTGCAGAAGGACTTGCACAGACAAAAAGAAAAGAGAAGTTTTCCTCGGTTGCGGTGGAGATAGTTCCGGCTCCCCTGCGTCGGCTGGATGTACTCCGCCGGGATGGAGAGCATGGTGCGCTTATCGGGGGTAAGCACATTGAAATTTTTTTCGGCTAGCCCGCTGCCCATATTGGCGAAGGCATGAGAGATGGCGGTGGGGCGCCGCAGCGCCAACGGCTGTGGGGTAGAAGGGGTACTGATGTTTACCGGAGTCACACACAAGGAAGTGGACGGCGTCGTGTGCTCCCTCGTGGAACCCGCACTGCTGCCGCTCCCACTGCCTTGAGTGAGAGCGTTCGAAGACGATGTCGCATACGGGAGAGAGCCGTCCAACGAGGAGATGACCTCCACCTTCGCGAAGCCGTGCCTCGGCAGCTCCTGACCAAACATGTTCCTGCCTTCATCCAGCTGCATGCGGTGAAGGGAGGCCCCGCTGAGACGAGCAGTCGACACGACTCGCCCGGGTTCTATGCCGGGCTCCTCGTGTGTTGATGTTTTCGATATGGGAGTATCGACCTCAAACTGCGCCCAGTTCACGGGCTCACCATCAACGGGTTCGGCAAAATCGTACCGGGCAGAAAGAAGCTGCAAGAGTGCCTTCACTGCAGCCTCATCGGGAGTGGGCACCGTTGCGTGAGCGTCGTGGCATTGAGAGGTGTTCTCGCCGCAGGACCATGTCCACGATCGCTCCGAGTGGGAATCCGCAATACCACCCCTCACGCTGCGCGTAGGTTCCTTTAGATGGCTCATGGTTGGCGGGGGGATAGGAAGCATCTGCTCTCGTATTCGAGCAGTTCGCAAAAACCAACACTAGCACTCGCACTGACACGCGTACTCACCGAGCACACAATAAAGGGTGAGAAGGGAAAGGGGAAAAAATGAAGCTCCGGAACCGTTCAGCGAGGAAGACTTCACGGTAAATAATCGCCGTTGTAAGGGAGAGAAAGAGAGCGAGCTAGTGGGATCGACACAGAAACACTGAGGGAAACCTGCAACAAAAAAAAGTCAACAAGTAGGAAGATTGATTGGGCAAACGATCCCTAAAAGGATATATATATATAGGTACACTGGATAAATGTCAGTGATGAATTATATCTGTGTTTATATATATTTGAGTAGCGAGAAGATGGAGAGTATATATATATATATGTCTGCACTACTGTAATCCGGGTATAAAAGGGGGTTAAAGTAAAAGACAACACGGAAAAAAGTGTTTGTTAAAAGGAGAAGTTCAACAACAAAAGAGGGAGGGTGGGTGGGCGGGAAAGAGAGAAAAGGGAGGAGAATACGAGAAAGGGGTAGAAAGTGGAAAGTATGTGGCGCGAGACCCTCACACAAGAACCAAGAGAGGAGGACGAACAGCGTGGGGGATGGAAGAAAAGAAAAACAAAATATGCAGCGTCAGGAAGAAGAGCGGACGGAAAAGAAATGAAAACCTTTTCTCGAAGATCGTTTCACAAGTGTAATGCGGGAGGGATGGAAGTGCGGGGAAAGGAAGGGGAAGTGGAGCAAAGCGAAGAAGAGGAGGCTGCTTCTCTAATCGGATTATTTTCCCCTTTTAGAAAGGAGAGACCACCGAGAAAAGTACGAGAGAGTATGTGGGCGCACCACTGGATCAAGAGTTCCAAGCAAACGCACCCTGAAGCACGTGCGTACCGAAAGGCCGATGGTCCCTCGTGAAAGACAGCAGAGCAAAAGGGAAGATGAGAAAGAGAGGGGTGGTGAGGAGGTTATTACAAAAGTCAATATGATAGGGGGAAAAGGTCACCAGGATGAAGGGAAAGAACAGAAAAAACTCCCAAATTACGTCTGGGTAGCGGGTGGAAGGCTAAAAGAAAAAAGGGTGGGTGGGGGCGGAGAGAAACAGTGTGTCTGAGGCGTTGGCAAACACAGAGATCTATATATCAGTAAATAAATATATTAAAGTTTAGGTATAGGAGTATATATATATATATATATATATATACTCTTATGTACACTGGCAGGTATGGCGGCAGCTAGGAAAGAGAAGGAGGTGCTCTCACGATACGTATAAAGAATGTATGTGTATATATATCTAAGTAAAGGTTCCCGTAGAAATTCTCAGTATCTACACCTTTTCTGACCGGTGCTTTTGTCTTGATGGCCTTCTTTTCTTTCTCTTGGAGATGGGTGACGGGGGGGGGGGGGAGGCGAAGAGAGAGGGAGACGAGAAAACTTCTCTGCAACGATGGCTTCCTTTTTTTATGAATTAGTTGTATCCAGAATCGCAGTTTTTTCGTCGATTCGCCCTCGATCAACCCCGCAAATCTCCCAGTATAGCAAGACGTCAGGGGAGCAAATCAGAGGAGAGAGGGGTGGTACCTAAGGGAAGCTGGAAGGGGAAAAAAGAGGCGGGGCAGGGTACGTGGGGGAAACGGAGAAACGGACAAACGTAAAAGGGGGAGTGGGGGCACCTGCGCGAAAATGAAAAGGGGATAAAAGTGGTGCTCGCGGAAGGTCTTCCACTATATATATATATATATATACACACGAAGTGCCGGGAGGTGTGAAAAGGAGGACAAGAGAGAAGAGAGAAGTGAGGCACTCAGGAGTGTTTTTTGGGGGGGGGGTCAAGGGGAATACTAAAATGCCAGATGGAAAAGAAAAAATGACGTATGATAAAGAGAGAGAGAGAGAGAGAAAAAAAGAGTGAAGTAGATATAGAGAACTAATGATATATATATATATATGGGGAGAAGGGAGAGAGATCAAGAAGAAGGTTTAAATACTCCGAACGGGCAAAACCACTCGAGAGACGCGTAACTTCTGTTCTTCTACGTATTTTTTCTTTTGTTGTGGTGCTGCTCAAGGCGGGTCGGCCGTTGAAAAAATCTGGTGCAGCCCTCCGATCGCCCTTACTTTAATGTTGACCACAAGAAGGGAAAAGAAACGCCTCGATGAGGTCCCTTCGTTGCAGGCCCAGCTGACTCACCTTTTTTTTCTATCTTGAAGGTGGTGGTAGTGGTGGTGGTGGTGGTGGGGAGGGACACGCAGTGGAGCAAACTAGTCTGAGGACGGAAAGGAAGAAAGGGAGGAGGGGGTAGAGAAACAAAGGGAGCGGAGATGAGCTGTCAAACGAAGAGGGAGCCCCCCTACACGCACACAGGCAGAGCAAACAAAAAGGAGAGAGGGTGAGGGAATGGGATGGAAGAGCGAAATGGGAAATCAGAACAGGAGAGAAACCGAGAAAGAGGAAGGCGAGGTACAGACAGCACTTGCGTATTCCAGGTGGTATCGAATATGTTTGGATCACAAAGCACAGAAGGCCGCCACAATTTTTTTGTTTTATGGGCCAAATTGTCTTGCCTTGGGCACCGCTTCTGCTTCCCAGTCAGGGGGTCGGGGGAGGGGGAGGAGGGGGGGGGAGTGAAACAAGAAAATAATGTATAGAAGATCGAGGCGAATTATGGAGGGAAGACGGTTAGCCTGCAAGCAACCGAAGAAAATGGAGAGATCACGCGCGTTCCAGCGAAACGAGAAAAATGTCAACTCTTGAAAAAAAATCGAAAAAAGAAAGACAGAAAAATGCGAACAAGACAGAAGCTAAACAACGCCAGATACCCCGTAAGCGGAAGGTAAGACGGGTAAAGAAAAGGAAAAATTATTTCAAAGATGAGTGCAGAGGTAAATAAGGCGCCGAAGTCGGAAAGAAATTCAATGCACAACTACCCGGTTGGTAGCGCGACGTCGGTCTGAAGATAAAAGAAGATGGGAGGTTTGGGGAAGGGGGGGGGTAGATTTGATTCTGCCTGTTTGCTATATATATATATACGGTGAGAAGGATAGCAAAAGAGAGGAGGAAGAACACGATGGTACGAGGAGGGACTCGCAGAAGGAGCGTTGTGGACTCCACACCGGTGCTCTTTTCTTTAATGTGTGTGTGTGGGTGGGTGCGTGGGGGGTGGGCGGAGAGCGTGTTCGGGCAGTAGTTACCGATTGTTAGGGTTGCTCCGTCACTCCTATCAGTGATAGAGGAGGTTGGCAGGCACAAACACACAAAGAAATTCGCGAATGAAGGGAGTTCGTGAGATAAGTGTTGTGTGCTGGGGATGCAGGAGAAGAGGACGTGAGCAAAGGCTGATAAGCCGTATCGATATAGCGCCGTTGTAGTTCGTCGAAAGATATGGTAAGGATGTGCGGCGTGTATGTGAGACGTGTGGGCGCGGGTGTTTTGAGTCGTGAAACCCCACAAGCGGATGTTGCACAGATCGAGGCGGGAGGAGCAAAGGATGGTCGTCGCTCCAGTGCAATGGAGAGGGGGGGGGGGAAGGGGGGAAGAAAAAACGGAAGGACATTGGGAGCCCAAGGAGGGTAGAGAGGAAAAACAAAGTTGGCATGCGAGGGGATAACAGGACGGGAAAGGGGCGCAATAGCGGAGCGAGGAAAAAATATGCCACTGAGAGGAACGATCGCGATGGCGCAGGGAGTGGCAGTTTTTTCTATACCGATACTGTAAGGTAGCGTGTTCCGATTCGAGTTCCCTAGAGGGAAACGCAGGGCTCCATTACATTGCATGGAGTACCCCTCTTCCTTTCCTTTCTGTGCGTCTTTCGCCCTCCTTGTACCCTCTTACAGCTGTGTTCCAGACCGGGGAGAAGTACTCTTGTATTGCAGCGGTGCAGAGCTGCTCGTATCGTTGTAGTGAGCCCCGCGATCCGTCAACGACACGAGGACAAAGAGAGCATTTAATAAAAAAACCACACGTATGTGAGGGATTTTGCAGACATTGAAATGCATTAATGCTTTCCTGTTTCACGTAATCCTCGACCGTGGCTTTCTCCGTGTAGCCCTCGCTCCCACTTTTACACTTTTTGCACATCCCCTGAACGTGTCGCCTAGATGCATCACGGGTTCCGAAGACAAGGAAAGAGAGAGAGAGTTGCTGAGGGAAAAAGACAGTGACCACTCAGCTGCAGTCCGCGAATCATGATGAGCACCTCCCCATATCCTTTGCTGGAATCCACTCCCAGCCTCCTTCGCCTCGTTTGAGTTGTCCGTGGTGGTGGGGAGTCCCTATACAGCATCCACCACACCACTCAGGCGACGGTCTGCATCCACATCCACGGCAGCATGACGCCGTTGTACATTGAAGGAGATGCCGAGGGCATCGCAGAATTGGTGCAGTTGGCGTGTTGCGCTGCGCGCCATCACCGTGACGGAGACGCCGGGATGACCAAAGCGGCCCACGCGCCCACACCAATGAGCGTACTCCAAAGCACTGGAGGCATGTGCCAGGATAATGACATGGGTGAGGTGTGGCAGATCAAGTCCACGAACGCTGCTGCAGCAGCAGGTGATGAATGTTCGGCGTGGCAGCACCGATAACAACGTAGAGGGAGATGGGGAGATATCGCCGTTCGAAGTACCGCCACGAGACAGACACGCACTCTTGCTGCTCAGGTGAGGCTGCTTTGCGCTTCCAATAGTGTTTTCTGCTACCACCGTCGCCGTATTTACTTCCCTTTCGAGACGAGTGAATGATGGCCCACGATCCGGCCCCTTCATGGCCCTCTCTTGACGTGGCAGAACACCGACTTTGCCCTCGCCGCCCCTCTCTCTGGTCCGCACCGTGCGTTTGAGAAATTTAACGGTCTCAGCTCGGCGTCGCTGCTGCTGTTGAGTTTGTAAAGTGTGATCCAGCCTTTCAATAAGAAATGCACTGCACGTTGGGTCGTGCTCCGCACCAAGTTCCCGCAATGCGTCACTCTGGCTAGGGAGAAGGACCTTCTCGATGAATTTCTCGACGTTGGCGGAGTCCGGCAAGATGAGCAGGATGTGATCCCGGTGCTCAGCCGCAGCGTCTCCTCCACACCCCCTCGCCCCTACCAAGAAGTGAAATGAGGGGCACGATGCCTGGAAGACTTTCGCAATGCACTGCCGCTGCTCTTCGAGAGTATCCGCTGTATAGAAGAGATGTTTAATGTTGCTGGGGACGGCAGCACGAGAAATCGTGTTGGTGATGGCGGCCAGCCGCGTCGCCGACTCCTTCGCCTCATCGAAAACTCGAGCGGTACGGTCCGCCAGTAGATTTTTCTTCATGTAACGCCGAACATGGTTAACGGTTGACCCTGCCAACGTAGCGCTGGTGAAGATGATCTGCAGTGGGGCCTGATATTTGGTGTAACGAAACACCTCCTTCAGCAGGAGATTGCCAGCCGCGTTGGGCTTTGTGGAGGGCATCACCTCATCCACTTCATCCACGATGATGAGGTCGACCGTGGAGAGGACCGGTGTGAGGGAGAAGGAGTATCCTTTCCTGTTCTTGCTAGATTCGCGTCGCAAGATGGCAGCACGGCGCCGGGTGTAGTAGCGCCACAGTACCTCCGGCGTGGTAACCACAATGTAGGGGCGATTGTCCACCGTGCCGATAATCCTTCTTGGCTGGTGGGCGTCTCGCACCAGCTCCTTCGTCAAGCGGCGGTACACGTGGTCCTCTGAGAG
The DNA here is from genome assembly GCA_030849085.1 of Borovskyia barvae. NCBI lineage: Eukaryota > Euglenozoa > Kinetoplastea > Trypanosomatida > Trypanosomatidae > Borovskyia > Borovskyia barvae. Next base: position 10,141 of record JASAOM010000988.1, read on the forward strand.
GTTGCTAGTGGCGGCGAACACCAGTCGGTCATCATTGGGGTACCACCACATGTCCTGCAGCCACTTCTCTACCTGCCAGGAAAGGTAGTCACTGTTGACGAGGATCACTGTAGAGAACAGTTTCATCGGGCCCTCTCGCATAAGTCGAGCGATAACGCCAAGACAAAGCGCAAAGGTTTTACCTGTTCCAGTGGGGGCGCACACGGCAACGTCCTGGGTCGCATACATGTGATGCAGTATACGCGCCTGCGCGACCGTAAAGCCCTGAAATTCCCTGCTGGAAAATGCTGCCGAGGCTGTCGCAGCCGCGGACGTGGAGAGGCTCCGATCGGTGTCGAGGAAGCGGTGCTCCAGGTATTGTACCAATTGATTAGGGAGGCCCATGCGATCCTGGGAGACAAGGGCCAGCGGTTGTTGCGCGACATCCTCCGAGTTGTGCCGCGTCATCGCCACATCATCCACCAGCACATCGCTCAGAGACGCTACGTCCCGCAATGGCGCCGGCCGCTTCGCCGTAAAAAGCATCGGCCGACAATCAGATGTGCGAAGATCAGTAAATTCTTCGGGAGCCTCACGAAATCGTCGCGGCAGCCGTCGCTCAGGACGCCATCGTGAGAAGCGACATTTGCGAAACATTTTGTTTCAAGAGAATAAGAGACCCCCGACTCATCAAACTCTGTGAAAACAAAAGGTAGTCACAGAAGAGCAGAGGAAGAGCGGGAGAGCGCTCACAGGAATGAAGTGGATTCCTCTCCTGCTTAACCTCCCACCCTCTGCCCCTCGTACAGGTTATATTATTTTCCCTAGAGCCAAACGTGAGGGGATACGCCGCTGACGTGAGCTCCTCCAACTGGCGAAAGGCGAACGCAGAGGGGGGGGGGGGCACGAACAAAGGAAAAGAAAGCAATCCCTTGGGCTGGCTTTCGACCTTTCCCTTTCCCTTCCCCTTCTCCAACTCCAGCAGCGCCACAGCTACGCGATAGAGATCCAGTCCCAAAGTGCCCACCGGAGAAAGAGCTGGGTTTTGAAGGTGCCGATATGTGGCGGTTATGCGTGCGCCATCGAGGAAAGAAACAAAAAAATAAATGGAGCTGTAGGGCAGAGTGAGAGGGGACGGTATAAAAAGCGCATTACAAGCCACTCAGCTTCAACGTCGTAACCACCAGCCCTTTTATCCCCCTCCAGAAAAAAGGCGGGAGGAAAGTACGAGAGAAGCAAAGAGTGATACGTGTATGAACACAGAGAGAATAGTGGGAAGAAAGAGAGAGCGAAAGGAGAAGGCCGTAATGCTCAACGAGTTTCCTCTCTCCACATCCACAACGCATGAGCTCACAGGAGGGAAAGCGGAGAGAAAGGGGGCGAAGGAGCTACTATCGATGGTGTTTTCTACTTTCACCGAGTGATAAACAAAAAGTACAGATCATCTCTGTTGCCTATAAGTGCACGAGCCTTTTTTCAGGCTCACCCTTTGCCTCTCCAATATCCTTCATCTCCTTCGAGTGAAGGAGAGAAACATTGGCACCACGCACTCCCCCTTTACAGGCCGATGTAGACAAAGACCCTCAACAGCATCACTGACGAAGGTTCGGATTGAAAGATTTCCTCTATCGAGGTGTCATCACAATTTGCGGCCCTGCATTTAGGATGACCCATTTATCTACACCCCCCACGGAGAGAAAACCAAACACGCATGGAGAGGTACACCCAGAAAAAAAAATCGCGCCACCTCTCTTCTCTCTCATTTCTGCGTCAGCTCCAGCCGAGCAAGACCAATGCAAGAGAAGAGAGGTGCGTGGGCTACTACTAACGATGTTCCGCACGTCTCACGGCACCCACATGACACCTTTTCCACGCCGAAACAGCAACGCTTCTTTTTTGTTTTTTTCCAAAAGAGGGAGGGGGCTCTGGCAGGTTTCGTCTTCCTCAGCCATTCAACCTGCACGTACGCCTTCAGCGCAGCAGGCACGCATGAACATATGAGAAGGTAGACGATTTGCCCCGGCCGGAAGCGCTGCTTCCTTTAGTATCTGCCGAAACAGCGGAGAGGAGACTCGTGTATCGACGGCGTAGATTCCCGTCATGAAAAGCGGTGGGGATAGCGGGGAGGAGCGTAACAAGACCAGGTGATGGAAAAAAGGCACAGCAAGATCAAGGAGAAGGAGGAAGGGAGGACTCGAGAAGCCCACATCGTTCTCTGAAAGACAGCTTGATACTTTCCCGTTCCCTCATGTCTACCTCACCTCACGTTTCACTCCTCACCTTCGTCAGTCTCCGGTGTCTCTGCAGATCCGACATCCTCCGTCGCGGGCGTTGCTTCCGTTGAACCGTCTGTTTCCTCCGGGGCCGCATTGATCGGCAAGCCACCCCCGGGCTGCCATTCTGGGCAACGGATCCGCATCACTTCCAGCGTACTGCATCCGTGATAAGCGGCCCCCGAACACGTAATGTTCAACGCGGACATGATTCGAAACCCCTTCGGTTTATATATATATATATATATATATATATATATATAGCGGTCGGAAGAAACTAATACAGACGACAGCTGGTGAAGCACAGGCCTTCCGAGACAGGGACTTTGATGGCCCGAGAAGTCGTGCGCACGGCCTCGATGAGGTCACTACGAAACGTTGCCATCATTTGTCAAGGTACATATATACATATATATCCATAGACATGTGCGTGTGTGTGTCCGTGTGTAGAGAGAGAGAAAGAGAGAGAGAGAGAGTGAGGGAGCGGTACAGAAGCAAAAAGGCATGTGAGGGAAGAACGCCACGTTCCCAACGATTTAGTGACAGACCTGCACGGGAAAGCAACGCCAGCACCCCCGCCCAATGAGAACGAGAGGGGGTGCCCACGCGGACCTTTCTACCGATTTCCTCTTTTTTTTTTGTATCCTTCGAGAAAGGTGCGTGCGTGCGGATAGGAGAGCGAAGGGGGCGACCTCACAGAGCAGCGAAAACGAAACGGTAATGGCCGGAGGGCGACCGGAAGAGTTGGAGCAGTAGGCCACGCAGGGGGGGGGGGTGCGGAGAGGAATGTGGAGGAGGGAAGAGAAAAGATGTGATAATGCGGTCGTCGCGAATTCTTCTCCACCCCCTCTTTATAGCGAAGTGCGATTCATGGCGGGGAGAAAGGAGGCCGCGCACCTCGAAAACTCCCTGAGAAGTAAACGTGGGCGCGTGTTGCGGGGGGGGGAGGGGGAAAGGGAGATTGGCAGCGAATCATTGCACGGAGAAGGGAGGATATAGAAGTACACACCAGCGTATATGTACACCTTTATATGCGGGTATGAGAATAGCTGGGTGTACGCGTGATAGAAGGGAGAACTTGGGGAGGAGGGGGGGGGGGAGGAGGCTATGATGCTGAGAAAGGCACCATGAAAAACTAAATAGAAACGTTTGATATAAACGTACTCAGCAGTACAGGAAATCCGGTCCAAGGTATGTGTGAGCAGGCATCGCGTAGTAGGATGAACACCGAGCAAGGCTGGAGCCACACCCGAATAGCAACGAAGACAATATGGGACAGCGACTACACAGGATGCTACTGATTACAAAACACTCGAGCATATTACTGGTACAGGTAGTCGAAGTAAGACCAGGGAATGAAAGACGCCCGTGCCGACACCTCTGCAGCAGACGTGAAATAGTCGAAACTCTCACCGGTGGCGCCCTGCGCCTCGGCGACCACACCGGCACCTATGTAGGCCTCTGGATAAGCCGTGTCAGCCCGTATGGCATTCATGAAGTTCCAACCGGCTTCCTGAAGTCGGTTGCGACGCGTATCGGAAGGTAGCTCAGGTTGTGATGCCTCCAGCACCCGCGTAGCACCGAGCAACGTATGACCCTCCACGTGATTCGGCCAAGCCTCCAACGCGGCCATCAGCGTAGCGGCAATCGAATCAAATCGCCGTTGCGGCAGCAGGTGTGGCGCTTCCGAGCCGGGGTGCAACGAGTAGTGTATCGTGGCTCCGCCTGAACACTTCGTAACGAGCGGAAAATCGGTGATCTCGTGGGAAGAGTACATCGGAGTCGTGTTGTGAAAGTCGAGCATGCTTAAGAGATTCAGATCGCGCACCAGTGGGGCGGTGGAACCCTCCCAGTGGCTCTTCACCTGAGACGCGACGTTTTCCTTCAGGTCCATCAAGGAAAGACGGGCTTTGCTTGATTGAAGATCGGCAAAAGACTGAGAGTACAGCATCTGGTTCCCTGCGATGGCGTCAGTTCCCGCTTCGGTAGCGACGTTCGCCACCGTGAGACAACCAAGTCTTGTGGCCACGTGACTCAGGAGAGCCCAGTGCCCTACGATCCTTCGCTTCAGCTCTCCATAGCAATACTTCGGCCCACCCTCTACCTCCTCATCTGGGGCGCAGTGGGTACAGAGGCCTTTTAAAGATTTCTTCTTCACACCCGCAGCCTCTACAGCTTCGGCGCTGAGCTTGAAAATGCGTGCCATCGCTACTGCAAGCTCCTCGGAGACTTCCTCCTGAATGGTCGCGGCCACTTCCTTACCTCGAGCATCTTTCGCTTCTGGCGGGCGACACAAAAGCCGCACCGCAGCGTGCACCACAATGCCGACCACATCATCTGGGTAGGCCCCGATAAGATGCATGACCGCCTTATTAGCGCTATCGTAGTCGTCCTCGGCGGCATGGAGAAGAGTGAGCAGCAGAAGTCCCATGTAACTTTGGGAGTTGTGCTGAAGCACCACCGTCACCGGTTCACGAGCTTCGCTGGGTGCTCCGATGCGCACGAGAAGCCAGGCCATACGCAGCAGATACCCCATCTCTTCCGAGCTTAACGTATCTTTATCCAGCAGCGCTGCACAGGTGCTGGTAATCACGGTAGAGGCGGTCTGGTAAGCGGCACTTCGGCGACTGACATCGCGACTGGTGACACCCCAACGGACGCAAGTCATGGCCATCGTGTACGCCGTCATAGGGCAGCGAAAAGCTTCGACAGAAGCACGGGCGAGGCGCAGGGCCAAATCAGCTGCTGGGTCACAATTCACATCTACCGCCGTCACAGCGGCGGCAGTGAGAAGGTAGGCCGCTTGCAAGCGCTCCGTAGATGGTGGCTGTTCTTCATTCTCCACCACAGGGCCCGCACCAGTGGCATGAATGCCCTTCGAACTTGCCTTCGAATCATGTTCATTGCTCTTCGACCCCCTGGGAGAGGTCAGAACCTTCTTCTCTGCCTTCGGCACCGGTGGCGTCTTCTTTTGGCTACCCGTGCGACTTTTTGCGTCCTCCTCCAGTAACATGGATGCAACATCTTCACAAAGTGTTAAGACTCGCTTCTCAACCTTCTCGTTCCCACCGCCGGTGATAAGAAGATGGGACGCGAGCTGCAGCCATTCACGCGAGCTCGTCGGACTCGTCAACTTCAACGTGCCACCGGATGCTTTCTTTGCTCCTTTCGAGGGCGACGAAATCGGTGACACATGCAGCGGTTCCAAGAAGGAGCGCTTCGTATCGAGTGGCTTAGAAGTCATGGCTCGTCTGAGGGTAACCCCAAAGAGAATGCCAAGAAGAAAGCGACGGTGAGGGGAGGAAAGGGAGGCGAAATAGTTTGCAACGTCCAGGGCTCTACCCTAAAAAAAAAAGAGGTACCTCAATTTCCGTAGCTTCAATTATGATTACTGTGTTAGGGTGACGGGGAGGCGTGTGCATGCGTACAACCGTCGATAAGAGCGTTACAAATAGGAGCAGGGGGGGGAATTCAAAGAGAGAGAGAGAGACGATGGGGAGAGGGAAGGGCTAGGGATAAGGACACCACGATAAAAGGAGTCACAGAAGACAACAATTGATGAGAGGGGTGGGGAAACGACCTTCGCCTTACTTCTCTCGCAACCTAAAATCGGACTTGCGGAGACGCGAAGAGCCAGTGCATGCAGGACACCTCCGCCACGATAATACGCGGCTATCCAAACGCGAGGACGTGACGACTTCGGTGCAAATGAAACGAGATCAAGTAACCAAGCCAAAGTGCACCTTCAATCACCATTCGTTATTCAGTCCGAACAGACAAAACAATAATGATACACGAGAGATGTTTCGCTCGCGGAAAGGGTCGAAAGGAGGGAGAATCATTTCCCGTCCCTTCGAAGGGGTACACGAGAGAAAAGTGCAGGCTGCCGCCCACTAGACGCCATAGACAGGTGTGAAAAAATATCAGAAGGGTCATGCATCAGTGAAAAGTGGGGAGGATGTGGGAGGGCGGCAGAAAGCTCAGCGAGCCTTTGACTTCCGCCTCAGCTTCGCGAAGTCTCTCAAAGAGGAAAACAGACCTCACCACTCACCGCCTCATTTAACAAATGCAGGAGAAGCGAATCGCTCACCCACCCATCCCCGTAGAAGGATCGGATATTCCGTGGGCGAGAGAGAGAGAGGCAGGGAATGACGCAACGATATGCAGAGAGGGAAAAGAACTTGTCGGTGGCTATCTTCCTCACGAGACACCTGGAGCGCAACGCCCTTCGATTGGTACAACTCCGCAGACTTTACCCTTTACTTCCCATACTAAAGTCTCCGTCGACCCCAATAATTGTTTCCTTCAAACCCACACGCGCTCGTTTACGGAAACGTCATACGGGATCTGATTTGGCGCCGTCGCCTTGCGAACCTCGTTGGCGTCTTCGAGCGCCACCACTTCCAAGCGCTCATTCACCACTCCACAAGTGATGCAGGAGCCGTAGTAGGAAGCGTTGTGCAGCGATTTCGATACAGCGAGGGCTTCGGCTACCGATGCCATACGCACCAACGCACAACCCGTGAAGGCTCCCGAAAGATCATCCACAGAGAGCCGGAGCTCTGTCACCGAACCGTGGTCCTGCAGCAAGACCTTAAGCTGATCCTCTGTTGTCCAGTAAGGAAAACCGTCAAGGAGCACATCGGGCACGAAGCTAGCCATATCATCCTGTGCGCTGTCACTCTGCGAAGAGGATTCATCGTAGCTGCTTTGGCTGCTACCGCTACTACTAGTACTGCTGGCACGAGCTTCCTTTGCCTTGTAGGGTTTGTCCTTATTTACCCACATCGGAGGCGCCGGGGCGGAGCTATCGGAAGACCCCGCCGCGTGCTTGGTGGTATGCATGCGGCGGTGCTTCTCACGCTCAACTTCTTGGTACTCTGCTCGAGCCCGCTTCCGCCGCTTTTCCACCGGAGAAACTGAATGAGCACCCGCACCCTTTCGACCGCTCTGGGCGATCGAGACCCGAGGATCGGCTCGCATGCGCCAAACGAAAGGGTGTCGGCGCATCCACGCATTCACATCTGCTAGACAGTGGGTGTTGTTCCCCGTCACAACGGCATCATGGAGGGCGATACACACAAGCTCCTTGTAGTAGGCACGGCGCACGGCGTGCAGCGCATTCTGGTGCGAATCAACTGAAATAATAAAATCCTGGACATATAGCATCCCGCCGACCTCCGCGGATGGAAAACGTTGCTGAAGCGCCTCCACGGCGGTCTCACCAATTTCGGGTAGGCATTCCGATATGGGGACGCGCTGCAAGGCCGTCACATCAACCTGCCCGTAACGACCAAAGAAGGGATTGAGTGACTCCTCGTTCAGCAGGTGCGGGTGCACCATGCGCACGTAGATGTTCGTCGTAGTTCCAAAGACCAGAGTTGCCTGCTTAGCGGGGGCTGCAACAGGTTCGGGGCGAAGGAAGAACAGAGGTTTCCGGATACCTTGCCCATCGGATACAGGAGCCGCAGCAGGCGCCTTGCCTGGACGCACAGACGGTGAAGCCCCACCCGATGCAACATTCGCAGATGAGTCACCCTCCTGCTGCAGAGCTTGCTTTATGGGTGTGGTATGGACGCTACCCTTTGGAGGCGGTACTCCCTGCATCAGCGGATCTGTCTCCCTCTCATCTTGTGGGATAAGAGATGTGGTACATGTTGGCGTCTCCGATCCTGATGCACCGTTTGGGATGTGTAGCAGACGTGAGACGCAGTTTCCTCTTTCCAGTTGATACTCAGGAAATTCCAAAAAGGACAAGATTAAACGCATACAGTCTACCTGGTATCGCCGCGCGATCGCTGCCTCCCCCACCGACGACGCCTTGGATACGAAACAGCGGCTCAGCGACAGCAGTAACGTGCGGGCCAAGCGCTTCACAGCCGGGTGGAGGGACTCATAAAAGAGCGGGTAGCATAAGGAGTTGGAGAGAAACACTTCATAAAGTTGCGGCAGCAGGTGCAGCTGACGTGCTAGCTGATAATTTTGAAAATCTCGGGCGGCGGCATCCATTTTTTCTTTTCGTCTTGGAGTCAACTTCAATGTGCGAGAGGCCGTTGACCTTCAACGTTCTGAGAGAGCAGAACTAGATGGGGCAGGAAGAGAGGGAGGAGAGCGTAATACAGGCGGGGGAAGTAACGAGAGCACCGAGAACAAAAATGCGCGAGGAAGAAAGGCTCTGGGCTTGCGAACAACTTCCGACAGGTGACACTTTTGTGGTGCTGCTCCAGTAAGTGAAAAACAGAACATCCTCCCGAAACGAATTGGAGAAAGATAGGGAGTCGAGCAGGTGAAGGTGGAGGCGAAAGAGGAAAGAGAGGAAGAGAAAAGGGAAGTACTGTGAAGGCGGATGGATGATGCCTCTAGAACTCTCTCACCCCCGACCGCATCACGTGATGAACCTCAGCGGTCCGGCTCACTGCCGAAGCCAGTGACAATGACACGCCTTAAACAAAACACCGCAGGAGCTTGACAACTCTCCAGCGCGGTTCGGTATGGAGAGGGAAGTTCTCGTTTCTGCCCGGGATGATTCAAAATAAAAAAAATCATTCCTCTCTGTTGGCCCTCGCTTCCGATGCCGGAAGGGAAAAGAGGTGCCATGCCCCTCCAGCACCGCGCTGACCCGTAGATGAACCTGCAGCGCAGGCAAAAAGTACCAGGGCCAAAGAGAAAAAGAGCGAGGGGAAAGGAGGGTGTTTGTGGGGGGGGGGGGGGGGGAAGGGGCAGTCGAAAAAGTCCTACACAACACCGTTCCATCTTGTTGGATACGCCCCCCCCCCTCCCCCTCCCGCCTCTCTCTCCCGCGTACCGCTGGATTCCTCGCCTTTCACCGGCGGCAGACTTGTCTCTCTCCTTTTTCGCCTTATTTTGTGTAAACATCAACGTCACTTCACTACGGTTCGTTGTTGGTTGTCATCTTGAAGTAGTTAAGCGTCTCTTACACGTTTATCAAAAAGCCACGAGTGAGGCTTACGCCCATGCAGGGTAATCGACCAATCCACGAGGGGCGAAGAAAGGTGAGATGAAAGAGAAAGACAGAGAGATCAACAACAGACGAAGCAACACATCACCTGATTAGTAGAAGCTCGACAAGGAGTGCGGGAGCAAAGAGTTTCCAAAATGCCTCATTCACCGCGTAGAAGAGCACCGTATAGCGCTCACCAGTTCAGCTGCACTGCAGGACCCTTCCTGCACGGGAATGCGTACGTAGGAGCACACTGACATCCATTCTGGCTCAGACGTTAATACATCTGTCCTGCCACGAATCCTCGCGCTTCAGAACGAGTTCCTTCGTCTTCATCCTCCACCTTCGCCTCATTCCTTCGCATCATTTCTTGCGGCACTTGATCTCCCTTTATGCACAGCCTTCAAGCGTAAAGTGCCTTCCGCACCCCTGCACTCGCGCTAATCCACTGCTGTACCGTCGCGGCCAACGCCTGGGCAAGCAAAGGGCAGCGGCCTGTCTGATGCAAGGCTACAATTTGGTCCTCTTCGCCCACCGCAATCGTAATAAGACCGTCCACAACTTCTTCCTCGATGGCGGTAGTGTCTGTCAACAGTCGGATCTGCGCACCTGCTATAAAGCCAAAGGTGCAGGCCACTGGCAAGCATTTCAAGTGAAGCTGACGGCCTTCAATCACGTCCCCATTGGGTAGCCGTGCACGCGGAAGGTGCATTTCGTGGAGCGCAGCGAGAGCGGCGTGCAGACTACTGGAGCGAAGGCCACCATCAAAGCTCAAAAGCGTCACCTTAAGGGTTAATATCCAACACGCCTCCCTTTCGTAGATGCTGAGGGAGCTGAGGTCAAAGCACCCGTCCAATACGGTGCCGATGAAACCCTCCAGCTGCCGCAGTGGAAGGTCTGCGCTACCACTCGTCACAAGATACTGAAAAGATCGGCAGTCCGTTCCCATGGCACCACCAAGGTGCTCAGAAAAGGGAGCTTCGACGTGAACGTTGAGACGCCCGGCGGCGGGCCGATCGGGCCGCGGCGGTCCCAACAACCCCTCCACCGTGCACTGGATGCAGGTCCCGAAGTTGTCCGTGTACATGACAGCGGCCAGACTGTTGTTGGCGCTCGTCGCACTCCGCGAATGGTCGTTGCTACCGGTGAAGCGCTCCTCTCGCACAATCGTCGGAGTACGGTAGGTGCCAAATTGGCGCTGGTCAACCCTCTCCCCACGTGCGAGAAGGCGTAGCGCGTGAGCGCGAAAGGCAGTGAGCTCCACCGAGCCGGTGTTAGGCGTAAAAGACATCTTCACCGAAGTTCTGCTCCCCACACAGGCTGTCAGGGAGGGAATGAAGTCACGAGAGAGCTACCCTTCTTCTACGTGACAGTCCCAAAGTAGCACCGCTGTAAGGGGCCCCCTTTTCCCTGGGCAAACAGTATCGCCCGCTCTCTCTCTATCTCTCTACCCCACCTGTCGAATGTCTTGCGTGCGAGGCAGAGAAAGAAAAAGAGCGGACACAGAGAGGAAAAAATAATCGCGCGATCCGCCAGACCGAAGCGAAGGAAGCGGCAACGTCGGCAGGTGTGGGTTCGGAAGGGGAAGAAATCAGGCTAACGAGGGCCTTAGGGTATAAAAGAAGAGAGGGATTAACCAATACAGGCGTGTTTGTTAGTGAAGAGCCCTGGAAGGTGAGATTCGTCGATCTGATGGACAGCTTGGACACCCTTGCTGTTCGTATATATATATATATATATGTATACGAAGGTATTCTGGTAAGGCGCTCACCCCGTGTCCTTCTTTGCGGTGTCGATCAGCGTGAGCTATGCACTATAAGTCGCAGGAAGGGGAGAGCTAACCCGAAAAAAAAATTATGATCGGGACGATAAAGATGGAAAGAGAAATCGATTGGAACAAATCCGAATGTCCAGGAAGCCAAAGTAGGCTTTCTGCAAGGAGAGGGAAGGGGAATTACGAGTGTGGCGACGCGTTGAAGAGGCCCTTCGTGATCACCTACTGAGTCCCAGACTCTTCACTCACTTTTTCCAAGGATCGGCTATCATGGAAGACAGCGCGGCGAATGCTCACCTTTCTCTTCTCTACTCACCGGGCGCCGAGCTTTGGGCAAGAATAAGAAAAGCTACTGGTGCCATCGGCAGCCTCCAAAGCGTACCGGGCCTGTTGTGGAACAGAAGAAAAAGTTCTGACACCGAATGATCCATATTCATGTATGTGTTTTGTTTATCTTACATATGCGTCAACAGCGCAGCCTATAGGGTGGTTGCGCGTCCATCAACTGAGATCGCGACGCCCCCTAGCGTCATCAGCCTCGTCCCCATCCTTTTTTCTATACACCCCTCGCACCGATCAAACTTGCTCTCCTACTCAGCTTCCACGGCAAGGCAGCCGCTGCCAAATGAAGCGGAGGAACCGCGACGAAGCAGGCGATTGAAATTGAGCGGGAAAGACGCGAAAACGACCGCAAGTCGGAAAAGAGGGAAGGGGGCAGGAGAAGCGGAGGGATGTGGAAGAGGAGAGAGGGGCCCAAGAAAAAGTAATCCCATTAGCGAAGGAGGTGAACCACCATCATCAGCGAGGAAAACATTCAAACGTGAGAAGGAGCCTACGGCAGAGCGAGGGATGCGAGAGACATTGGTTCAGGTCCTGAGCGTCGTTTACATCCCATGTTCTCTTCCCCCTCCTCTACGGAGAGACCCACCGCTACGTACATACCCAATAGACCAGGAGAACGAGCAGCGAGAAGGAGAGGGGGGGGAGGGGGCGAGAGGATATGAGCGACGAAGAGACATGATGGGAAGCTCCATGTGCTCGCCTCGGGAAGACGTAGGCCCCTTCATGCACTAGAAAGTTTGTATCTCATCGCAGTTGTGTAAAGAAACTCAACGACTGGACACCCCATGCACACACGTGTCCGTTTTAAGAAACACAGCTTCATCACAGCGGAGGAACCCTTTCCCACCCCGCTCGCAACAATAAAACATACGTAAGCTACAACACTTCATGTGCATCAAAAATGCCGGCAAAAGACGATGCAGGACGCACCAGCCACTGAAACGGATCATTTGCTGCACCGTAGCCCTCATTTTCTTCTTTAGACATGCATACTCCGTAGAAAATGATCCCCTCGGGAAACAAACAAACAAAAAATGATGATCCAACGCAGCAAGGTAAGCGAGAATACCATCAGCAGATGGTGAAAAGGGAAGGGGGGTGCCAGCCTGACAACCTATCCTGTGTAGAGATCGCTCTCTTCGCATTTTTTCTCATCTCCCTCTGCACGTCGGAAGACAAGCCACTCCACCGAATAGTAAAGTTTTGCATGAGGGCCGACGAAGAGGAAAGCGGAGCACTGCCGCGAGGAAAGCCTAGCATCAACGTTCACGCCACACCAGGTCGCAATGATGCCAGCATACACGCTAAACCAGTAAAAAGGGGGAGAAAAGGGGGGGGGGGAAGGATGAACGAAGACACCGCCAAACGATTCCGGACGAGGAGGGAGGAGGAGGGGGGTGGGGCAACAAATAGTGGCGTCGCTGAAAACTCCGAGTATTCATCGGGCCCCCGCCCCATTCCTTTCTCTAAAGCGAAAAGCACTCGCAGAAACCGTATGGTGGAAGAAAGGAAAAGAATGCGCCTCAGGTCCACAAGAAACATATAGATATATACTTATGTATCCACTCTAGCATCGAGAAAGCCTTCTTTGGGGAGAACGAAAAAGATGTAAAAGAAAGACCGTCTGATACGGAGTTTAGCTCTTGCCCCTCCTACACGCCTACACGCTGCCTCCGCTACTTCCGTGGCGTACCTGAGCAAGATACGAAGAGAGCTTTCCAAGGACGCGCAAGGAGAGAGAGGCTTTCCTTCATACGTTCCCGATACGCGGCACCTGCGCACCATTTAAAAGGCCAACCAAAACCTCTCCTCATTTTCCTTTCGCCCACACCGTCCTCCGCATCTTCCTCACCCTCTTCCTGATTTACGCCGCAAACATCGACGTGATGTTTCTCTCTTTTCTTCACCAGGACCCCGAAGAAATGAGTTAAGGCGATACACAAGACATCCAAAAGAATCAAAGGCGATGGAAGGGAGGGGAGGAACACAGCGATGACCGGGTGCACATGAAAGACAATGCTGAGCGAGTGGGCAAAAAGTGAGGGAAACCACACAAATACACGGCACAAGGGTTTGCCGAAGGTGAGGGGAGACGAGAGATATGAAAAAAAAGAAAATGTCGACCTTTATCATTTCCTCCTTCGCCCTCTATTGGAACTTGCGCTCCATACTTGCCTTGCATGGAATCACGGAAGAAGAAAAGGGCTCGCGATCCACATTTCCTTGGAATGGCGAAGTGAGTCACCGTCCAGCGCGATGTTAAGCGTTCTTGGGACGCTAAAAAAATGCCGTCGTCTCCGCAATCCAACTCCGCGAGGTGAACACACGTACACTCGATCACCGAATGAAAATGTGAGCTCGCTCCCCTCCGCGACATGAAAACAGTTGTTCGTGCCCCACATACAGGAAGTGAGCAATACGAAGAAGGGGAGAGAGGTGAGGGTACCAAAAAAAATAGGATGCACGGATCGCAATGAGGGGGACAAGGCTAAGGGGAAAAAAATTCCGAAGAAGTGCCACCAAACGGTGAGGAGTATGGAGGGGATAGGGTGACAGGCAGCCTTCGAAAGATTTTACTTTAAGTTGTACCAACTGCGCTCTCCTTTCCCCAATCTTTCTTCCTTCCAACTTACAGGCCCAAGAACACCTCGCCAAACTACTGTCCCCCACCCACAGCCGGTTTGCCATCCACATCGACTAGCCTTGTCCCTCTTTCTCGTTGTCTATCCCCAGTACCTGATCCCCCTGCTTACAGGATAGACGTGTACGCATGTGCTATTTGTATTCGTAGGACGTTGTGTGAGCTGCGCTGGAGTGCAGCTTCTCCCCTCTCTCTCTCTCTCTCTTTCTTATCAACGTGATCATTATCGTCATCCTAAAGAAGTTTAGCGCCGCACTGGATGCAAAATTTTTGATCTCCTGCGGCCACTTTGGCGCCGCAGCCACCACAGAACTTCGCTTTCTCAGCAACAAGAGAGGCAGTGGCGGCGGCATCCAACTTGCTTCTTCCGACTAGTTTTGCTGCGCGTAGTGGCTTCGCCCCACCAATGACGGCTGCAGCGCTGTTAGGCCGCACCGGCATGCGCCCACACTGCTGCGCGGCCGTTTTGCTGCGCTCCACGCAGCACGCTTCATGTTTTTGCACCCTCTCTGGCAGAAAAGTTCGCCCACAGTGCCGACAGGGCACGAGAGTCGTGTTGGTAACGGGATTCTCCCGGTGAAGCCGCGATGGTACATTCTTGAAGTGAGAAACGTTGTTGAGCTTTATTTTCTTCGCGGCATCTCCGTTGTCGTTGGATTGGGTGCAATGTTCCGCAGCGGAACTGGGAAGATCACATTCCACGACTTGACCGGTGCGAGCCTCATCTGCGTGCGCCTCGTCCTCATCCGCAGAGTCCGACTCAACGAGCGGCATCTCCAAGATTCGGGGTGCGCTGGGGGTACTTCTGTGGCGTGGGCGGCTGCCCGCAGCATGCGCGCACCCCTTACTATTTGAAAGGGAGTAGAAGCTACTCATCCGCGTCTTGTTTCTGTTTATGTCCGAGCCAGGTGACGGAGGTCGGACGCATGGCTCAGTAGAAGCAGGGCGTTTGTGGGCAGATGTGTCCGACATTTCAGGATCCGTACAGCTAGCCGCTACGGATGCGGAATGCATCCTTAGGTCCGCCCCCTGCTCCATCGATCCGGCCTCCCTCCGCTCTTGCCCCTCCTCTTCCCCATCCTCCACCTTTTCCTCGGCCGTGATCTCCACCACATCAATGCTGCACTGTGAAGAGGCCGATGCATCGCTCACCGGTTTAATGACAGCTGTAGCACACAGCTCAGGCGCGCTGTGGCTATTGCTGCGGAAAGGTGAGGGTGATGCGCTCCCTGATGGCGCATCGTGGTTGGAGCTGCTCTCGGGAGCGCGATAATCTTCCCCGTTGTGGTCGTGATGCGATGGGAGAGGTGGCGTGTTCGATGCCGCAGCCTCCTTTGTGGCGGACGTAGGTGCCTTAGCATTCTTTTGGGGGCGCACGAGCGGCTGCTTCGACGACGCAGACAGTGCAGAAGCAGACGGATGAATCGGCGAAGCAGCTGTCCGTCTGGGCTTGGCCGTACTACCGGGCTTGCAGCTGCGCAAATGTACCTGAAGTCGATCGGGCAGAAAAGTACGACCGCAGTTGGGGCACGGTGACAGCATCACTTGGTTGAAGGTATCGATCTGCAATTGGTTATACATCTCTGACTTACGTAAGTCGGCCTTGCTTCCGGTACCAAGCTCTCTCACTGCGCCTCCCGCCGTCAGCGCCCTAGCCGTGCGGGCCTTCATCATCTTTTCATGATCGTCAGGACTCATGGGCTTCGACCCTCGAGTGGCAGGATCGCCACGTTCCCACGCAATCAGGCACTTCAAGTAGCATTGCGGACGGTGTATGTCGATGCTGGCGGAGCCGAACTGACGGCCACAGAGGTAGCAAATGATAAAGTTCGGTGCCTGACCAGGACTCCGCCGGCGACTTTTAGGTTTGCCACGTCCACGATTACTTTTGGAGGACTTCGGCTCCTCGGAATGGCGCTGACGGCGCTCGTTCTCGAGAAGCTCCTCGAGGCCACGGGTGACGATAAGATTGCCGCTCTTACGCGTTTCGCTGTCGATACTCACACGATTGGCCGTGGTTGGTGGCGTCCTCGTTCTCGACGTACTCCTTGGGCCAGCAGATGGGCTCGGACTGTCCCGATTATCGGGCTCCGCTGACTGGGGTGGCGCACTCATGGTTCTCGGGGTCGCTTGTGTTTTCGGGTGCGTATGTGTACAGCCAACTTTCCGAAGCGAAAAAAGCGGCGCCTCACGATTCCTCCAGACGTCACGCAATTGTTTTGGTGGTGGTGGGGATGTGCGTTTCTTCTTATCCGTGTCTACCTGTACCGATACACAAATATGAATGAATGCGCTAGCGTGTGGATGCGGTGGTGAAGGTGCGTGCGCGAGGCTGCACTTTTCACTGGGCTTTCTCCGCTCCCTCACCTATTCGCCCTTTCACGCGCACAAGATCTAAAAAAAAGAGCAGATACGCGCGTGCTTCACTTTCCTTTTTTTGAGAGAACAACCCCAGAGAAGAGTGGGCGCGCGGGACGCAAACGTAGAAGGGTTGGTGGAACCAAAAAAAAAAAGATGCTCGCCGATGACACACGAGCACACCAAAGATACGAGAGAGCGTTTCCGACAAGTGAGGAGGAGAGGAGTGATTCGCGATGGAGAAGACCGGGACATCAATCGACCAATTCTCCCAACCCCCCGAAAATAAGAGGGACGCGGGTGGGAATTTAGTTTTCGAGATAAGAGAAAAAGAAGAACAGCAGAGCTAGAGCCGAATGCGGCGAAGCCCTCTGAAAGGTTCTTCTTGAGCGCACCTCCCGCACTACTACGGTGACGCCTATGAATGGTGGTCGATCTCTTCAGCGAAGAGAATGAAGAGGGAGGACCACACGAGAGGAGCACTACAAAACTTAGCAGATTGCTTCAGCTCCACCTCTGCCGGACGCGCACATGGATGGCAGCGATGCCTGCTACTCATTTGAATCAGAGAAACGGCTCGCCGCAGCAGCACAGGACCGGAGAAGCGACTGCCACGATTCGATCGGCGGGAGCCATCCCTATCCGCCCATACCCAGCTATACCATCATCGACTCCGTATGTTTTTCAACAAGCACAGCACCTTCTTTTGGAAAATGCCCTTCCAGTAGCGACACTGGCCAGAGCCTTTCCTTTCGCATTCCCGTGATAGAAAAAACTTTCTCCTCAAGCCTTTGATCCCTTTTGTGGAACATCCTCTCCACCTACATGATGGAGGAGGAGAATAGAGGGAGAGAAAAGTTTCTGTATAGAGAAAGAAGGAGGAGGACACACATCCATTGAGTTCAACCAACTCTTCGAGCGCAACGATCGAGTCCAGTTGAGGTATTCACGCCGAACGCCCAGCAGAAAAAAAAATTATCGTCTTAAAATATAAGATAGAGAATCGAATAGTCGTGGAAAGGGGTTGAGCTCGAAACGTCCGGCGTAAGGCAAAAAACGTATTACTATCCTTTACACGGCACTACGCTAATGTGTCGATATATATATATATATATATATATAGAGAGAGAGAGAGAAAATTGGCGCAGCCTCGCCCATCTCTGAAAAAAACGCACGGGAAACACACGGACACCGTCACATCACATGAATCAACGCCAAACGATGAAGACGTGTAAAGCAAAGGGAGGGAGAAGGGTTTGCGAGCTCACGGCAGCGATGCGCGCCAAGAAGAAGAAAGGAGGCCAAGAACAATAACTCAGCAACGGTGAAAAAAGAAGAAGGGAGGACTCGAGACAGGTACATGCATCACCTATAGAGACTTCAGGCAGAGAGAGCTAAACCTTCAAAAAGCGGAAGTGTACTTTGAGGATTCGTCTTCGAAGAGGAATCCGAGGTAGAACATGCACGTACCTGTACCACGGTTGATGAAACGGGCCTACACACTCCTGCTTCTTTATCCTGTCACCAGCTCAACACAAATGTACGTAAAGATATAGATTTCTCATCGTTCGTGTTGACATCGAAGTCTGACGACACGTGCACACACACACACACAGACATATATTCACGAGTGCTGCTCAATTCGTCAACAGGGAAGGGTGCTACCGGGGGAAAAGGAGAGATTCTTGGGCGCCACATCTTCGGGGAAAGGGAAACATAGGAAGATAGGTCGAGAGCGTCCGCGAGGGAGATTAGTACTGCCATCTATTTGTGCGTAAGTGCATCAGCGCCAAGTTAGCCCCTCTCTCCCTTCACCCCATCTCGTTTCGAATTAAGCAAGACTCCGTCTCACACAAAAGTGCATTTTTTAAGGCTGGATCGAGGATGAAGCCAGTGTCCTCTCAGAAGAGAGACTCAGCTACTTCTTCTTTTTCAAGAGGTGCTTCGGGACGTACGGCGCGGCTCCTCCCATCATGATTGTCTCCATCTCAACTTCTTCAAAAATGTGAGGGCGAAGGTGCTTTGGCAGTTCATCGAAAGAGTCCGCTATAGTGGCTGCCGACGCTCCACTGGAGCCAGCCGCCCCTGTTGTCGCTTTGGAGAAGGCCGCACTGCTGCCCGCTTTGGCGATGGCATACGTAAAGCGAATCGACGGTGTGCGCAGAAAAGATTTCGAAAGACGATACATTGATGTGGCAGAAGTTCTCAAAACAAAGAGAAAAATAAATGTGTGTGTGTGTAGAGAAAGAGAGGGGGGGAGAAAGAGCCGAAGTGCCGTGAAGATGGCGAATGGGGATACGAACTCTAACGATGATCGAGGATTCAGGGCGGGTGTTTTCCTCGTAAGCGGGTAAAAGAGCGGGAGAGATCGGACATGCAACAGGGGGGAGAGGGGAAGCAAGAACATAAAATCAGGAGAAGTGCGGATCAAGAGGAATGAACGAGAAGGAGAAAAAAAAGTGCATAGAGGGAGAGAGAAGCTGTCT
Organism: Borovskyia barvae; assembly: GCA_030849085.1. Classification (NCBI taxonomy): domain Eukaryota; phylum Euglenozoa; class Kinetoplastea; order Trypanosomatida; family Trypanosomatidae; genus Borovskyia; species Borovskyia barvae. The sequence goes on from JASAOM010000988.1 coordinate 28,955, forward strand.
CCGTCAGAGCAGATCCTAAGGAACGCGCCCTCACGCCGATGCAGGCAGAGGAGAAAAAAAGGTGAGAGCCGTGCTGTAGACGAGTGAAGCTGGGGCCGAAATGAAAAGAAAAAGGCTGGTGTCCTCCTCCATGCACGGTATCGAATTCTCACTCTTTCCCTCTCTCTCTCTCGTTCTCCTCTCGGACGGCACCCCCACCACACACACAGACGCACAAAAGGAGAAAAAACAGATGTCTACACGGAGAAGGAGACCGGCGTATGGGGCTGACCGGTAAAAGACGCGACGGTGGTGGCCTCTCCCATGTCCCATCTCGCCCCCTTCTCCCCCCCCCCGGTCATCTTCTTTTTTATTTTCATCACGCCGCGCAGACCTCCCGCAGATGAGGGCATCGTCTTCGTGGGATTACTACGGCAAGAAAGACAACAAAGAAGTGTGAAGATGGTCTGCATCGAAAACCCTCCACGTCTGAAACGCTTGAAGACGTGGCTCGACGACGATTAGGCCCCTTGGCACTCCTTCAAAACCTTAGCTTGCGCTGGAGGGAGGCACGGAGGGCTCAGATATTTCGCGATCAGCGTTCCTTTCTCGTAGAGCTATCGCCTCTGGTCTCTTTCACCACGAGGCACGCGTACCCCACAAAAGAGGAGGAAAGTGGATCGGTATCCACTACCCCTGTCGAGACGCTCACTGACAGCGCGTGCTTCTGCACACGGTTCACCACTGTCACCACGCACTCACTTAGAAGCCTTAGATCCATCGTCGAGGTACACTGGTACAGGCACAAGCGAGTCGGTCGCGTGGTGCAGGCGCTTTGTACTGCCTTCACAGCTGCTTCAGTCGTAGAAGTAGAGTCTGTGGACCTCACCGATAGAAATAATCTGCAAGCTGGTAACAATGTTTGGGCGTTCTCTGATGACCTCCGAGAGAGTCGTTCTGCTCCGGTAGGCTCTCCAGTAAGTGCGACGAGAGAATTCGCTTCACGCACGAGGGCGCTTAGCGCCGCCTCCAGAACCACCTGACCAGCAAGAGCTCCAACCTCTGGAGAGGAAGAGCCCGTGTACGACGAGGGCAAAGGACCCGGAGGAGCGTGGGCTTCCAAGCTCCCCACCCCTGAGGAGCTCTCGTGAAGTACAGGATCCTCGAGGAGTACTGTGAAGAGGACCGAGCAGACTGCATCCAGTGCAAGAGGAAAGCGCCAGAAAGTTGGGATCGACTCCAATGCATGCGCTGAGGGCGCCGCAACCACGGCGCGCTCCTTCACCCAAGCAGCAGTGTGCACCTCCCTCAAGGGTGCGATGGCAGGTACTACGAAACGGTTCCCGGTCACGCGGTTGTACGGCTGGGAGAAGCTATGTAACCATAGCTGGGGAACGGCGGAGAGAGCGGCGTGGTAGGGCGCTATGTAGGTTGTCAGGTCCGTCTGCAATGAAGGGCACGAACAACGCACCGGCGTCCCCCATCGCGCGGCACGCGGCTTCATTCCAAACGTACCATCGCTTTCGAGGGTGTGTTGGGGTCCTCGCTGCTCGCAGCGCAGCTCGTCCAACGAAGAATCACGACAGAGCGAAGGGTAGAGAGCATGCACTGCAACCTCTGGCATCGTGTCAGTACCGCGATTCAGAACCCTAGCACCGAGAATGCTGACGAGGACCTCGACTTCGGCGATGAGCGGGGCAGCTCCACTTACCGCATCCACAAGTTGCTGCTCCTCAGTGGAAAGAAGATCCTTGGGATGCGAAGGGTTGCAGAGAGGGCTTTCAATGCCCAACACTTCGTCATTACGATGCACCACAACGACGACTTGTAGCGAGCCGTTAGCCGTGTGGGATTTCAGCAGCGACGTTGGAGGGTTTGATGGACTGGGTTGAGAAATAAATGCACCCAAAAGGTGCCGTTGAGTTGAGGTAGGAAGTTGTGCAGCCCAGCGCTGAAGTGCCGGCACGAGTCGTTTCTGCTCCAGTGTCTCCAGCAGGCAATCACGCTCCACCACGGCAGGGGCGTCGATCTCGGAAGTCGGAGGGGCAACAGACGTATAGGCCGTCTTCAAGGTCCTCTCCTCATGAGAACTCCCCGTGAGATACTTCGAGAAGGACACACTCGCACCCTCTCGCTCGACTGTGACGCGGGCTCCTCCTCTAGGGATGGCGGTGGTGGAGGGTACGCCTGTCTGCACCTGCTGTTCCCCTGCGACAAAGAACAGTTGTAGACCTTGTAACCGGTTGGGAGAGACCCTTACCGTAAATGGCTTCAAAAACGTGTAGGTGTGCAGGGCATCACCGCGCGAGGGGGCCTGACTCATGTGCTTGTGTCGCTGGGCCATTCGCACATGTTCCTCCCAGCACGCGTGCTTTATTTTTGCACTGGCATCACTTCCCTCCAACGCCATCCACGGACATAGTGAACAAGCGTTTGAGGCGGCCAATCCACACGGTAAAGTTGGTAGTGGCGAGGCAGTAGCAAGGTGCGGAACCGGCTTCCCATTTTTCATGACGACACTGTATTCCTTCAGCGGTGGCAACTGCTTTGCTTGGCGAACCCATTCCACAACGGAGGACCGCGTACGGAGGACGGTGCCCGGAGTAATGCCTGGTAGGGTGACGCGACGGCGAGAAGTCGAACACCCAGCGTGCGGTGACGCTCCACCATTCGAACTTTCTCCACTGGTATCCGCTGCAGTGATGGATCCGCGACGGCGGGCGACCAGCAAGCAGCGGCAACCGTTCCACTCCATTCGTTCGCCTATAATGTATGCACTAGACTTGGGCGTGACGGTCGTTGGTGAAGGTGTTTCGCCCACGAGATTAACCGATAGGCTGCGCGAGCGCCGTGGATCGCGTCGCGGTGCGCGACGATGAGCTGAAGGCGCAACTCCCCCTCGTAGGAGTTGTTGTTTCACCCATTGGAGACTCATAGCTTAGCTACGTTGAAGTACTTCACTAAAGGAAACGAAGGGCGACGCTACAGAACTCGGAGGGGAAACGGAAAAGTTGCAAAGGGAAGAGGGGGGAGAATCATGCACGTTCAGCCCTTTTCTTACGTTACAACCACTGAGTACCGCTCGCTGTGAGCACGCAGGTGCACCTACGAGAAACTGCGCAACAACCTTATTGGGTGGCGGGATCGTCGAATTGAGAAAGGGAAATAAGAAGAAGGGGTAGCGGCATCGATGCCAAAGGAAAAGCACCGACTGAATAGGGTGAAGGACGCTTCAGCCGTGAAGAAAGAAAGGGGGTGGGAGCTATTGGCGGTGCCCTTCCGCACGGGTGGGGGAGAGGTAGAAAAAGAAGCATCCCGGGAGCGAGCCCTCTCCACGGGGGCAGTGCAACGACCGATTTGCCAAAAGACGGAGACGACGAGCAGGAAAGGCCAAAAGCGGAAGAATAAGGAGGGATCAGGGAGGAATTGGATGAAGGGAGCAAGAAAGAGAGGGCATACTCAGATATTTTCTAGGCGACGGAGATGACTGCCAGGGTGATCTGGAAAGGAGTAAATCCAAAGCTTGAAATGCCCGGTTGACACCGAGATGTGAGAGAAACAAAGGAAAATTCCTAAACTGGACGACTAGCTTTCTTATTGCAGCACAATGAACTCGCCTATGGAAGGGTCTTGGAGAAGCAAAGAAATCGGGAGTGAAAACCCTAGGGCATACACACACACACGTATTGTTTTCCATCGCTCCATAGTGCGACGCCCCTCCCTATCCCCCTCTGTTGCTCAACTCTTTTTTCTCTCACCCTCTCTATCAGCTTCTCGTCTGGGCAACCTCTTAAGCTCGCGGTGGAGTTGTAAATCACCGGAAATGTAGAAAGATGGAGCAAAAAACGTGATTGATAGCCTTTTTATTTCCGTGTCGAGTTCACTCTTCGATTTTCTTTTTTTTCGTCCTCGACAGCCGCCTTCACATTTCAGAAAAGCCCACCAGTGACAAGGCTCATGATGCGCGTCCAATAGATACAACTGGTGAGCGGGCAACAACGCTGACAAATGTCCGTGTGAGAGCTCGTGCTACTACGTGAAATTCTATGCCTTCATGATATATAAATATATAATCTATGAGAGAGAGAGAGAGAGAAGGGGAGAGGATCAGGGGAATATAAAGAAACGCCTCTCCGTGAAATTTTTTTAGACGCCGTTCTGAAGATTAACTCTCAAGTGCCGACTTTCCACATTCAGCTTGTACACACCGCCGAAGCCTTGTAGGCTTTCCTTCAGCAAGATCCGTCATCTCCTTCCATGTTCTCTATCTCTAGAGATGCATACGTAAAGTATATCTATATCTATATATGTACATTCTCTTTGAAAGAGAGAGAAACGAGAAGTGTTAAGGCGGGAAGTAGACGGAGAAAGAGGGGTTCTTGGCAGCACCAACCCCTCGCCTCCCATATATATATATACATACATATATATCCCACACCCTTAAACGCACATGAGCTGCAGAAAATATGCGGAATAATCCGCGAGAATCTCGTCAGACTCCTCACAGTGGGGAAAAAAAGGACGGGGCACGAGGAAGAGCGGAAGGCAGAGGAAGACGTATTTCCAGCATACGAGCAGCGGCAAAACCTTCGGTCGGTGCGCGAGCTCCAAAAAATACAGGTTTAACGGTGCGATCCTCCCTCCCCTGCCATCGGGATGACAATGCACGTCGTTGAGATCGTGTTTCCTCTTCGCGAAGTCGCGTACCGTAAACAAAAAAGGAGCATTTCCGCAGCGTTCCTTCACCGGACGCCTTAATCGCTGTCTGACGACTCGAAACTGTCGTCGCTGTAGTCGGCGCTCTTTTTGGGCGTCACCGGCTTCGGAACCGGTGCCGAAAGCATCGAAGTCGACCCGAGAGGAGTTGCTTTCGCTGCGGAGCTCAGATGTGAGGGTCTTCGACCGGAGCTTCCGGTGCTGGTGCTGCTGTCGCTCGAATCGCTGCTGCTGCTACCACTACTACTACTGCTTCTCGAGGAATGTCGTGCGCTTTTCGGGGAGCCGCTGCGAGGTGTCGGCGGAGCGGCGGTGGCGCGAGCATCGCTTGACTTCTCTGCGGGAGCTGCACCGCCCTCAGTTGGCTTAGCTTGAATCGAATCTTCGCCTTTTATTGGGCTTGTTGCCCCGTCCGCTACAGCTGCATCCCCCGAGACTGGCGGCGATGCCAGGATGCTCCGGATAGTGGCTCCATCGAGTCCTGTCTCCCTCAGCGATTTCAAAATGCGCTTTTCGGTCTCGGCACGTGCCTTCGACACTTCGTTGAGTTGCATCGGTTCCGCAAAAACAGGTGGCATGGCCGCCACTCGTTTTTGCATTTCCTGCAGGCGTTCCTCGGCCGCTTTCGCGGTGTCCTTCATGGCAGCCCGCAACGCAGCCACCTTTTCAGTAATGGTGCGTTCGTGTTCAGCGTGGTGATCCACCAAATACGCAGAGAGTCGTTTGCGCACCTCTCGTTGGCGCTGCTTCACTACCTTCCAGTATTCGTCGTCGACGTCCGTAACGGCACTCGGTTCTTCAGCTTGTTCGACGTAGTTTGAGTAGATAGCCTGTGTGCGCAATGCATGCGCTCGGGTACCACGAGGAGCAGTACTACGTGTCGAAGGTGATACCGTCCTCTTGTTTTCCTGAGCTGCGAGCGACGCAGGCGACCGGTTTCTCAAAGCGCCCGATGGTGAGCCTTTGCGCCTCGGCGGGGAAAGCGCTGAAACGCTGCGAGCGGGCTTACGCCCAACCACTTTTCCGTCACGTGAGCTCGGGGTCAAGTGAAACGGTTTGGGAACCGTCGTTGGGCGTTGCTGTTTTTTCTCGAGAAGTTCCATCTGGTTTTGTGCCCACAGCGCTGAGAAGTTCGGCACACCAGGACGCACGTTCGGCTTAAAGGTAAGCTGAGGATTGTAGCGGCGCCACTCGTTCTCTTTACTTTCCCGTGCGGGAGCAGCGGGCTTGGCAGAAGGATCCGCCACTGCAGCTGTGATGGGCTCGTGTGGCGCATCCGCGGGAGCCGCTCCAACCCCCGGAACCACCGGCGACGCTGCGCCAGGCACAGGGGCCACAGCTGTGGGAGATACAATGGTTACCGAACGCGCCGTTTGACCTGTGGGGATCTCTGATGATGGTGGTGGTGGCGGCGGGGGTTGTACAGGAGGAACACCCCCCGGTGGAAGAGGTACTGTCGTCACGAGGGGAGGTGAGGGTACTGCAGTCGCGACGCTCCGAATAGCGGATAAAGTTCCAACAGCGCCGGTGGTGGGAGGCTGCGGTGGTGCTGGAAGTGGAGGAGACGGCGCAGCGGCTTGCACCGGTGGAGGAGGAGGCACCGAAACGGCGGTGGGAGGCTGAGGTGGTGGGGGTACCACGGCAGGTATTGCAAGTGGGACAGCAACACCCGCGGCGGCTGTTGGTGGCTGTGCGCTAGGCATCGCAGGAGCGACCGTTGCAGTTGTTCCCGTTGTTGCACCGACCACGGGGGCCGGTTTGGGAGGGAGGACCGCCTGGCCAATGCCGTAGACCAGCTGGCCCGTACCAGTGGCACCACCGGTGGCTGAGTTCAGCAGCGCCGCTACGTCGACGTGAAGCGTATTTCCCGTGTCGTAGCATCGCGTAGGCGATGGACTAGTGAGTAGCGGCATCACTTGGCGTACTTCTGCATCCACTTCTGTCTTCCGTACCGTTGCCAGAAACTTGAGCCTTTCACGTCGCACACGCTCATGATCGCTGATGGCTGGCCACAGCTTCATCCTCACCTCCACGGGAACGTCTCGGGGCACGGCGCCGGGAGAGCTTCGACGACAGGCTTTGGCATCAGCGGTCTGTTTCCGTCGACGGAGCTCGTTGCGTGTCACCGGCTTCCCGTCGGCACCGTAAACGACCCCCATGAGTTCCTCGCGGGTGTGGCGCAGTCCCTGTGCAGAAAGCTGTACGAAGGCAGCTTCCTCCTTCGCCAAGCGCGCCCGTTCACGAGACATCATTTCAATGGCGGCCTTTCGCTGGCACCACTCTTCCACCATTAGTTCATACTTGTTCATGAAGGTCGTGGGCGGAACCGGAGTTGCCTTGTACGGAGGACGAAGGCATTCTTCTGCCCCTGATTCACGAGCCTGCCGCTTTGTCCTCCCCCGCTGAGACTTTAGGAGCTCCCGCGCTTCGAACGTGAACGGTCTCACACATCGCATCGTCTTCTCCCGCCGCTCCTTGTAGCCTTGGTAGTCCCCTACAGATTGAAAGTATTCGCTCATCGTCTTTCGTGCATACGCTTCGTACTTGCGTTTGAGAGATTCGAGCTCAGTGAGTCGTTGCTGATAAATCCGAGAAGCGCTGCCAGTTATGGTGCCGACCACCGGCACCGCCGCCGTAGATGCTAAAGTAGCAGCACCACCATTTCTTTTCAGGCTGGCGCTTCGCAAACTCCCACTACGGCCATCCTCCGCGGAGCCTACATTTTCTTCAGTAAGCCTGCGTATACTGCGTTGGGATTCTAGGGTGGTTTCTGTGGCAACGATGCTGATCGAGGTTCTTCGGGACTCGTAAGTCGTTCCAAGAGCGGTGTGGCCTAGCTCCTCCTCTAGACGGTGTTGCTCCTCCCGCAGCTCCTGCAGCTCACCGGCAAGAACCTCTTCCATTACGAGCAAAGCGATGCGGAGCGTCCAATAATTGTTCGGAAGAGGTGCTAAAAATAAATGGGAAACGTCCACGTGCAAGAAGGGTGCACAAGGCTCGGGTGAGATGACGAGGAAACAGCCTCGGCTCGCTGATGAAAAGAATAAATCAGGCGTGCAGGACAGCGAAAATGTCCCTCGCTCAAATGGGAGTGGGGGAGGGAGCTTGGGACGAAGAAAATGAGAGGAACGCGAGGGAGAGGAGGTCTTGTCTATACCGTCACGCGCTTATGCGTGTGCAGTATCTGCTGAAAATGCCGTCTATGTATGTGTGTACGTGTGTGTATAGACGTCTCTGTTACTTTTTTCTTGCGCGCACAGCGGTGCTACAGGTCACAGGGTAGGCATGTGCCCACTTCTCGTAGTTGTGAGGTCTTCCGTACGGTTGGTGAGGCGCTCCACAACGCAAGTAAGAAAAAGGGTTTGCGAAACAGAAGAAGACGGCGAAGCAAAAAGAGTTGCTGCAAGGAGGTGGAGGCTGTTCTCTTGAAATTACCAGGCACAAGCACGTACGTTGACACATTCTATGAGAGCGAACCACCGGGGACAGTAAGTGCAAACCACAGCTGGGATGGACGTTGTTCACTTGAAAATGAATGACAAAGGGAGGGAGGAGAGTGTTTAGGAGAAGTCTCGATAAACTATCGTGCGATTCTATGCCTTCCCCCCTTTTCCCTCACCTCTCCCTTCCTCAAAAATAAAAATAAAAAACAGAGCGCGACAGCAGCCGATGTCACCAAGAAGCAACGAAATAGCTGTAGACACGCAGCCGAGGACAATGGCGTTCTTTTGATCCCCTCCTCGCAACTCCATTCCCTTCGAGGCGTTGGGATGAATGACACGAAGGCCCAACGTCGTCCTCCTCTTGTTATCTTTCATGGCAGCAAAGCTCCGAATAAGCCAGAGCGTAGTGCTTCACATAGCGTACGGTTGGACAATGGTGTTTCGCAGAGGATGAACCTGTACAACAACAACAGCAAAAAGGAGCCATGGAAGCGTGACAGCACCCCCATCAGAGCCCACACAAATCGGCTCCTTCGCACGTAGTCAAAGAACACACCAGTGCACATTGGTGTGAAAAAGCAAAGCAACTACGAGAAAAAAGACTGTAAGCGGGGTACAGGAGAATATGCATCGTGATGACAGAGAGTGCCCATAAAGGAAAATTCTATTCGAACGCGACAGGAACGAGGTAACCAAACGAAACGTGCCCTCGATGTCAGTGAAGAAGCGCTTCTTGTCACGAAGAAAAAAAACAAGGAGGAGCTTGCAGGAGGTATCAAACAAGAGAGAGAGAGAGAGGTTGGGGAGAGGGGAGGAGAAACAGAAAGCAAAGCGAAATCAGCGAAACGCTCACACAAAAAAGACAGGGGCCGCGGTATTTGAGGCTTTTCTTCTTCTGGTTAGCCCTCCTCCTTCTTCCTGCATTCCTCCTTCGCAGATGAAGGCGATGAGAAAGCGGATGGAGAAGAAAGAAGAGCTTTCCTCACCAAGATGCTATACGAGCGCATCCGGTAAGGTATGAGAGAGCGGGAAGGTGTGAGGGGGGAAATAAAAGAAAGGGCGAAAGGAAAAAGAGAGCGACAACTTCGCGTCTTTCGGACGATTGCGAAGGGATATCAGTGTAGATAGCATTCGCCTGGGAGCAATATAAGAGAGGAAGAAAAGCGGATTGAAAGCAGAAGAACACAGAAGCTGATGCAACATATGACGTGCTTTCTTCTGTGACGACGTGAATGTGAGTCTTACATGCCATCGCGCATCACCTAACGCAGCGAAAGTGACCGTAAAAGTTTGGGAGGGGGTGAAGGAGGGAAGAAAGGCTGGCGTGACGTTCCTCGCCCTTTTGTCATAGGAAGTAACAGGAGAACGGCCCCCCGCACTGTAGCTGCTCACTCCACCACAATGCGAATCTCTGCCTCTCGACGACACCGGAAGCCAACCCAAATCACCAACGCCGCGCCTGCCACCGCCAACACCGCTCCTGCTGTCGTAGCCACAACAAACACTGTGGCAATGGTGCTGTCGAAGAGCAAGGGCCACGTGCGGTACATCTCCTGCAGCATCACGAGGGGAATGGCAGAAAGCACCGTCCCTACAACCATGCAAGCGGTTCCTGCGACGTGATCGACGAAGAAAGACGCTGCATGATACACGTACCAGCAAGCAATCGAAGAGCAACTCCCCCCCAGGAAGATAAGCACATCTGATAGGGTATGACAAGGGAAAAAGGAGTCCTCAGGCAACGGCCATACCGCCTTCATCCCAGCACCCGCGTTAACTGCGCTTTCTTCGTCTGATGTCACGAGCTCCCCCGTTACGTAGGCACCAATGCCCAGCACAGCGGTGCTCACTATCAGGGATGTTGACAACAGGAACTGCTGACTCACACGCTGGCTCATGTCTCGCAGCCGACGCGTAAAGCAGGCCCAACACACACCCGCTACGGTGGCGCTGATCATCCACCCAACCAAAAAGAATAGTGTCGTCGACGTTGAAGTGCGATCATCCACTGCCTCCCTCGCTGCACCGCCGATGGTCATAGAGGCGGCGCCGGCCGTCACCAAAGCACACCCCAAGGCATCCCATCGCGTGACACAATCACCCCCGGCATCGCCGCTGGAGTGTTCGGCGACGAGGTGACTCACCAATGCCACTGCTATAACCATTGTAGCTGTGCAGCTGGTGGACTGACCACACGCCACTGCCGCCGCACAGCAGCACAGGAAGAGGACGCTGTAGAACCACAGCTGCGGCACCCGCTCCAGCTGGTCGGCATCTTCGAAAAAGCTCCGCTCATCTGCGTCGTCCGGACGCCAGCACAGAGACACATGTACGGCTAGCACGAGTGCTGCACTTCCTACGACGAGAAACAGCATAAAAGAGACGGACGACGCACGGGCTTTTAGAGTAGCCTCCACCTCCTCCAAATACGTGACGCTACCCAGCGTGAGACCAAGGAGAAGCCCAAAAAAAGAGAGGAGGGCATAGGCGTACCAGGGACGGCTGTATACCACAACGAGGTGCATGTATTCGTCCTCGCAGCGCGCCACGTGGATCGACTGAATTACCTCGTCTGAAAAGTGCACGCGACGGGATCGCGTCGGCGCTTGAGAGGCTTCCAACTCCCCCGTCTGCAACGCGACGTTCTCTCCCGGGCTGGACGAGGAAGAGGCAGGTCGAGAGGTAGGACTCGCCAGGAAGGGTTCCGATAACGGCGAGCTATGGCGATGGCCGTGAGACGACGCTGAGCCCAGCAGCGGTGCTTGCGGGTTCTCCGTTGTATCACCATCGGACAATGGCCCCGATTCGAGCCTCGCACGAGGAGAGGCACCACCTCTCAGTAAGTCTACAGCGGGCACAGTGGCCCCTCTCGCGTGAGCTGGAGGTAAACGTAACACAGATTCGTTGTTTCGCTCCGCTGGGTTACTGGAGGACGGAAGGTCTCCTGGCGGCTGTACAAGCCCATCTGGATACACCGCAGGAGGCGGTAACCGCTCCGGTGACGGGGACCGTCGCGTGTCGGCCAGAGACAGGGGGGGAAGCGTAGCATTCAGCTGCGTGCCACGGAGCGTGCTACAGCGGCGCTGGTATCCCAGCGTGTTATCGGAACATGGGAGGGCGGCTACGATGGTCCCTAAGGAATTCTGCAGGGTCTCCTCGGAAGCTGAGACACCGGGAGCGCCAACCGCAGCGGGAGGAAGGGGGCTGTATCTTCCTTCCCGCACCGTGGCAGAGAGTGCGGTTCCCAGAAGGGTACGATTTGGACGGTATGCGGGTGCTGACTGAGCTTGAAACCCTAGACGATGGGACACCACGTCCGCTCGTCGAACGCCCAGCGCACTCGTCAGATCGTCCAAGTTCACCCGCACCACTCCATGTTCCGCTGTAGAGAAAGCAATGGCGCGGTCAGGCGCGTTGCTGCCAAGGTGACGGTCAGACAGGCTGCTACTGGTGCTCGCCCCACTAGAGCGGAAGCCTTGGGTGAAGTGTGACGAACTCATCTGTTTCCCTTTCCTCCTCCCCTTATCAATACAGAAGAAGTCGATAGGGTAGAACACTACAAGAGTAAACAGCTTTGCCGCCTAGGCGTTGTAGATGGTTATGAGTTCTTCCCTCCCCCCTTCTTCTCCCACACGCCGAAGGGAAGGAAGTGGAGAAAATGGATAATAGAGGTAGAGGACGCCCAACGGTTTGGAGATGTGCAAGAGCGATTCTGTGTAAGACGGTGAACCTTAAAAAAGCAATGGGATAAACTGTGCTGTTGCTCGTACAAGCAGCGGGCGAAGGCATAAAAAAAAGCAGTGCGATGAGTCCACGATCGTCTTTCACCCAAGCCCCCTCTCGCCCCTCTTCAAGAATCAACAATGAATACGCGCTGCCTCCGACTCTGGAGTTCCAATAGGTATGCAGCCCGTTGACAGCGGCAATTAGAGAGAACGATCGAACTTACCTGCCAGTCCGATTCTCCTCCCCCCCCCACTTGCCGAGCAGCGGGCTTCCCCCTTCTTTTCGCGAGTGAATCGATATCCCTCTCCACCACGGATCAGCACAAAACGAAGCGGCAACCATGAAATATGTTTTGCGATACAACTCAGTGCAGATGAATAGCGAATCGAAAGCACTCGAAAAAAGATCCTTCGAGGGGAGGGAGAGCACGGGGGCGTAAAAAAAAAAGTCTCACCCAACAGTAGGAGAGACCGAGAAAAACAAAAGAGGGAGAAGGGGGAAAAGGGGGGTGAGGGTAAACAGAATGCTGGCAACGCCTTCGGTGACACACCGTTTCAGCTGGATGACTTCACGAGAGCAAGTAAAACCTCATCACTTTCATCTTCTCAGTGCACCAGACACACATACACACACACAAGGCAAGAAACACAGAAAAGAGTGAGCACTGCTGCTGGAAAAGTGCTGGTCCAGGTTTTTTCCAAAACTGCAGTATCGCACACCAACAAGATATCCGAAAGACACTTTTGGTCAGTGTTTGTCTGTCCCTTGTAAAGCAAAAGAACGGCAGAGGGATTAGAGGAGGAGAAATGGAGAAGAAATGGAGACGCGAGATGCATTGCACTACTCCAAGGACGTGTGTACTACGAAAGCGATAAACAAGATGGAAGGAGGCGCCGAGGCACGCAGATGCAAATAAACCTGCAGGAGTCGCCGATATCTCTGGTGCGTGAGAGATGCAGCTTTCAATTTCTACCCCCTACCCTCATCTCCTGCAGGGGACGATAGTCAAGCGTGGTGTGTGAGAAGAACACACTGGTGTGGGTCTCCAGTGGTTCGTACGACGGCGTCAAAAACGGCAGCCCGGGCCAGAACAAGGGAGTACTTCACCGTGGAGCCCCTCCCCTGGACGGACTAGGGGACAAACCCGCATAACCTTCTGTGAAGATGAGCAAGAACGGAAGACGAGGAAGAGGGAGGAGCGAGACCCACAAGTCGCCTGGAGTATCGCTCCAGGCCAAGAACGCACTCCTGTGAGAGAGAGAGAGAGAGCTGCCATTGCAAAACAAGTTCAGGCAACCATTGCCACGTGCTCTCTCTGATGGTCACCGCCTCAGCACGGCTCGGTCGGATCCATTACGCGAGTTGAAGCGAAGGTGGTACGTGATGGAAAGCCTCTACTATCCCTCTCAGGAAGAGTATGCAACTAGTCAAAATCTGCGTATGGGGTCGTCTGGCAAACAGGAGGTATGCAGTAGAGGAAGGCGAAAGGGGAGGGAAAAGGGAGGCGGATGGAACGGCACGAGCGGAAGCGAAGTTGAAGAAGAAACCCAACTCCTTCAACTATGATTGCCTACCACTCTCTCTCTCTCTCTCTCTCTCTCTCTCCACTAGTCTGTCATCCCCACAACACAAACCTTGAAAAAGCCTCTCTTCTCTGCCTCTCCTTCTTCCCATATCCCCCCCTCGTTGCATCTTTCCTCAGCTTGCCAGCAGCGTAAAATTCAGCAAAGTCGAGTCGATCATCAACAGTCCACGAGCACCCCAGTCCATCGGGAGGACGTGAACATAGCAAAAAACAAAATACAAGAAGCGTGCGAATGATCGCATGCCTTTTTCGTGTGCAGGCGGACATCCCTCTTTCCCTCTTCCGACGCCGAACTCCCGGGAAGGGAAGGAAAGAGAGGGAACGGTGAGGGGAAACACACGGAGAAGAGAAAACGATGAGACAGGGGAAGCACCACCGAGAAAGAGGAGGAGGAGGAAGGCGCGTGGGACACCTCAGATTTTTCTCCCTACCCAGGACACCCATAGAGAAAGCTGGCGTAAACTAGATCATCGGTAGCGATAAGCATCCGCCACCGTGCCGTCCCCACAGAGGCGCGTGAAGGCTGCGCAGCTGTGAGGTTCTTCCAACATTCTTCTACACGGTAGTGTCGGGGTCGGTGGTGGTGAAGTCCGCCTCAAGTAAATCCTGCATGTACGATATATCGACCTCGTTGTGGGATCCCGTCAACACACCCACCGTGTCACCAGCGTTCGTGACGGCCATAACCGTATCGCGCAGATCCACATCCCTGGGTGAATGGGCGCACTCCAACTCACTGCGGTTCACTCGCTGCAGTAACGCCACAAATGCTTGCGCGGCCCGATGCACCCCGTCTACTCGCGGGTAATGGGCCGTAGGAATCGCGAACAAAGGGCGGCGGAGACCTGGTTCCGCCATCGATGGCCGCGCCGATGGTGGCCACAAGGTAGAAATGCAGCCCAGAGATGGTGCCTGGAGCGTGTCCGCTTCGGAAGGACCACCGCTCGCGCCGGGTTCGTGTACCGCGTTGCACACCGCGGACGTATTCAGGAGACACTGGGCATTTGGGGTGCCGGCCCGTAGCAAATGAAGCACTTCAAGTTCACTCACGACACATGAGTGGCGGAGGGCATTGACGGGTCGGTGTGGAGCTTCCTTGACCGCCGCCGTTGACTTCTTCTTCAGCACCGCCAGAGTTGGCAACACCGTGTCGTCCGTGAAGAGCCAGCGAAAGGCCAGCGCGTGGGCCGGATCTAGAGTATAATCGGTATCTAGCACTTTGAGTGCCTCCATCTGGGCAGCCAAGATCACGTGCGTCGACGTCGCTGCCGCCGCAACCGTCGAAAGGGATGTGGCGGTAGCTTTGCGACAGTCCCCTTCGTTGGTGAATGGGTAAGCATCGATCGAAAGGATGCGAAGGACCTCCGGAAGGACTTGTGGCCAGAGGGATGCGACGAGGGATTGCACGCGGCACAGAAGAAGTACACGAAAGACGAGTAAGGCAGCCGTGATAGGCTGCAGAAACACGTCACCGCGTCGCAACTCTTCGCTCGTCGGAATACTTGTCGTGGAGAAGTGTTGCACAGTGAGCATAAACTGCTCATGAATTAAATGCGCCAGCTCAGGATAGCGACCGGTGGCGGCGGTGAGGCCGGAGTCAACCCCACTCAATCCATTCGACGTTGCAGCCGGTGCATCCACGGAGAAGACAGCGTACGTGTAGAAGGCGAGGTGCTGCAAGGACCGTTCGCGCAACCGCATCTCTGCCTCTCGAGACATCAGCATTGATGAGAGACGACCAGGCGAGGGCATTAAACGTTCACAGACCAGCTTGCCGAAGCCTCGATCTTGCTGACTCCACTGACGAAGTAGCAAGGCCCACTCATGAAGCGCACTCCGGCTGTAACGGAAGAAGTGTTCGGAGAAGAGAAGCGCCACAAGATCGCGTTGGGCGCGACGGTCGAATACCACAGAAGGGGCGAACCCAGTGAGGAATACTCGCAATGTACGCAGACACGCACACACAAGCGGTGCGATATGGACAATATCTGCCTCTGACGCTGAGGCAATGCCAAGGCGTAACGTTGGTAGCACTGACTGCCGCAATACTTGCGTCGCCACATCCATCAGCCTGTTGGTGCTCGTACTCCCTAGAGGTGAAGGTGGCAAGACGGAGCGAAGTAACTGGCAGAGGAGATAAAGGGAGAGCAGCGTGCTGTGGTAGTGCTCAATCGCTGAGGAAATACGAAGGTTTTCCAGCAAGTGGCAGAGCACAAAAGCGAAGCTTGGGTTGCGATGTACCATCGATCGAGTGAGAACAGACGTGCCGCCGCTCTCAGAGGCCGCAAGCCTCTCAGAACCGTTGGGATGAGCACGTGCGGCCGTGTTGCCATCCTCACCATCATCTTTGGCAGCATATTCCACTACACAATAGAGTGTGTGAAACAAACAGCAGAAAGAAAGTGAATCAAGCGGGGTCTGCGATACCATGTCAGCCATGACGGACATCACTGTCTCTGCCTCCGCTACTGTCAATCCTTCTTGGTGTTCGACGCAGCTGCTTTCGACTAAGGTGTCGAGGAAATATAACACCTGCGCACCCTCTCCTGGCGGCGGGAAATGAGAGGAGGAAAGAGCCGGCACAGCAGCACCGGCGATCCTCTCGGGGCTTGAATGCACTGGAGAGGGCGAAGACTTATTTTGTTGCGCTTGCAACTTCATAGCTGAATGATACTCAGAGGCGAGAATTACCACCACCTCCGCGAGCGGTAAGTTCATAGAGCCCCGTAAGAGGACGCTGGCGGCTCTCTGCGCAGCAGTTCTTGCTGACAGCGACACTTGGTGATTCTCACAGTCCTCACGCCCTACTGTTCTAGAGCTGCGGTCGACAGCACCCGGCGACGGTGCTGAGCTTGCCTGCGGTACTGTCCCGCCCTCCACTCGAAGCACTTCTCGCCTGCTCATCACCGCCACACGCCGCATTCTCTGTGAACGATCTTCAAATATCCACATGCGAGAGCACGTGGCATGCTCGGCACACCAGTTCCTCACGAAAGCAATCAGAAGTTCTTTGCCGGAGACTTCGTGCAGGAGCCGCAGCATGCGAGACGTGTATTGGAGCACCCGCATCGCAGCTTCACTATCCCGCCGAGAAGTAACGCTAGCAAGATGAGTAGCACTCCTGCCTTCCGTTTCGCGATCATCCCAATCTCTCGCCCAAAGATCCTCGACTGCTTCCCTGGCATGGCTCCCCTTCTCGACTATTTCGTCGCACACATCCATGCCATGAGCCGCCACCTTCACGATACGCGACAGAGACGAGCGAATAGGCATCAGTTCTGGCGCGCGTTCCCAAAACGCAACCTTCCGTCCCTCTGTTGTCGGATCATCCTGGGTAAACGTACTCGCAATCCAACTCATGGACTGTTTCGCGAGGGCTGCTTCTTCACACCTTTCCTCATCGGCGACACGCGCCACGTGACAGAGGAATTTAGCAATGCGCCGAAGTGTAGCGCAGCAAAGGACCCACACCTGCACCGGGACGACGGTGTGGCCTTTAATTGTTGGCGCCGGGTCTAGCACCGAGAGAAGGGCATCGATCACCATCTCCGACGACGGGACGAGGTCCCGATAAAGGTACGGCATGACGTCCTCGTAGAAGTGGAGCCACAGTTTCAGTTTGTCCTCTGCCGCGTGGCGCGTTGCACCCCCGGAACACGCGCACACCAGGTCGCTGGAAACAGGACCGCGTAGCTGCTGCGGCGCTGTTGCAGCAAGGATAACTTCAATGATTAGATTGTACAAAGACTGATCAGAGAATACAGCAGATGGCACACGGTGAAGATCCTCGAGCAGCGGTGTAGAGCTGTGTGAGGCTGTCTTGGGGCTTGGGGCGAGCGATAGTGACGAAGCAGTTGCCGTGAAACCACGACGTGTAGTTTTGCAATTGAATGGATTTGACGGCCCATGAGGTGAAGAGAGGCTGGCCACTCCAACTTGCAGGAGCGGGTGAGGCGACCAGTGGCGGGAGGTGAAAAAATTGGTCGATTCGCGTCTGTGGCGATCAAATCTTCTTGCAGACATCATAGATGATGCATCATCAAGGTAAAGCACAACACCGCGCATATGATCGAGAAGAGCCGTCTGCACCACCAAGGTGCCCGCCTCAACAGCGAGACGCAAAAGCGGCAAGAGCTGAGCGGACGTATGCTGCCATATAAATACTGCGCAGCGGTGAGGCTGCATGAAGGACGTAGTCTGGCTAAAGTCAAGAAGGCGGTTCAATGCGATAAGAGAGTCCAGCAGGAGAGATTCCTGGTGCGCCACTGGTGCCCCAGAGCTGCCCGTCGTTGGCACCGGGGAGATGTTGTGGACGTTGCGCGGGTGTTCCACTTCCTGTGATGTGTGCCGCGTGACCTGACTGTTCATGTGGTCGTTATGCATAGAGATCAGGGTGTGACGCGCGAAATTCAACAGCAGCAGAGCTGTTACTGCGAAAACCGTATTGATGTTCTCTCGCTCCGCTGGCGTGGCGGTAATCGGTGAATACGGGGTGGATGGTGGAACGGAGGATTCGGAATGGCCCGCAGTGGATGATACCAAGAACTGCGCCTCCATCGCGCTTAGTGGTACGTGCAAAGAATTTGGTGCCGGTGTGTTCATCGATAGGCACACCCACTCCGCTGCCGTCGGAAGCTGCAACAGCACAAAAATGATATGAACAAGCTCAGCAGCCTCGAGGGAGCGGAACACTCGTGGCGTAGCGGCGTAGACACAGCTGGTGCCCCTCGATTTCTCCGCGAACCACCTGGTGTACGACGTGCTCGCAATCATGGATGCTGAGGTATCACTGCTGGTTTTGGTACAGGGTAGCAAGACTGTCAAGGGCAGCGTGAAAGACAAAGAGTCCATCAAATGCTCTTCAGAGCCCACGGAGATCCCTTGCGCTGCCTCAGCTGTAGCATCGGTTACGCTCCGTTCCCTTGTAGCGTCATCCGCGGTGAGGGAGTTTGACGTGGGCTTTCTCATCATAGGGCTTAGAAATGACATATACAGCGGGAGGAGAATTGCTCGTAGGTCTAGTATAATCGCCTGACTCACAAAAGAGCATGCCAACTGCCTTGTATGCTCGCTGACTCTACTCTCTTCATGACACGCAATCAGATTGGTACCGGTCTGCAGAAGGCAGCGAAGGACCGTCACATATCCCAGAATAAGTACCCCGGGGCTCTTTAACTGGGACGCGGGGAACGCCGCAATGGTACTCGATCGGTGCTGCCAGAAGCGCTGCTGCTGCCGCAGTTCGGTAAGCTCCTGTAGAAGTCTCACCAGACATGGGACTGCCTTCTCCAACGGTGTTTCAAGCAAAAATGTGTCGAAACAACGCGCGCATGCCGGCGATACCGCGACAAACATCACCAATAGCGTCTGACACACGTCCACCCTCTCTGCGAGCTCGTCCGTGGCAGACGTCGGTACCTGAGGAGCCGCTACACGGTCGTCCTCACATCCCTGCCACAAACGCAGAATGAGCGGGGCAAGTATATAAGCATTTGCAAAGCTCACCCCTTCAGGAATGCCGCCTTGGGTAGGGTAGTCGGGTTCCAACCAACGGTACACGTCTAGCGGCACCAGGCTCCCTCGCGTACGAAGCAGCGTATCCAGAACCAGCCGAAGGAAGCCAGTGAAAGCGATGCGAGCGTCTGCAGTCACAGCGCAGAGTGCGCCATCACAGAGGCTGCCGAGCCACCTCTCGGTTTGCTTAGCGAGCTCCTGCTCCTGCGCGGCTACTTTCTGGGCAGCGGTAGGATAAAGGGCCACGTCACTCGAGGCCAATCGTCGGCATCGAAGGTGCAGCTGCGTGGCGAAGGAAGTGAAACGGAGGGTTGTGCGATGCAAGCAGACAAGCAAGTTCTGCACCTCGGCCACGCAAGACCCGGAGCGGCGCAGCGGAACCGGGATTGCCTCCGTCGAAGATAATGAAGAATGTTTTGCCGGATGGTCTGCACCCTCCACGTCCTTCAAAAGGGTGGGTCTGAGGATGTCGGTAAAGGAAACCGCAGAGTTACGAACGGACTGCAGGACACAGCTGTCCACCACAGTCATGAGCGACGAGCGGAACTCCGCCGTTCCCACAGAAGGCGTTGCCGCTGCCATTATGCAGTCCGCCATGGGTTCCACAAGATCCTGCATACGCTGCGCCAGAAGTCGGAGCAAACCGTTGGCTACGCGGATCAAAACGGAAAGGAGGGTAGGATCGGTGACGGCAGGGACCGCACAGACTGGAGCAGATGGTGCCAGCGTGACATGATCGAACTGTTGTTGCAGCGTGACCAGTACTGCATTCAGCAGGCTTGCCACCTTCTCCATCCAGCCAAGCGATGCTCGGACGTATTCTTGTGCACGAAGGGGCTGCTCGACGGCCTCTATCATCAACGTGGAATTCAGGGCACGTGAAACAGCGTAAACATGATCCATCTGCGCGCATACGTCTCGGCCGACACGTTCGAGAGCGCAAGGAGACGAAGGAGTCGGGGTGATTCGGCTAAGTGCGGCAGCAGCAGCATCCTCTGATTCTCGCGGCTCAGCGAGCTGAAATTCCGCATGCAGCAGCGTCTTTACCGTCTCCACTTCGATTGTGTCCAACTCCACGAACATCGTCAGCGGGAGCACCCGTAGCAGTTCGTGCACCTCCTCTTTCCACAGGTCCGCCAGCGCAGGTGTCGAAGTCTCCCTGCAGGGTCTTGACAATAGCTCCGATACACCCGCTATCAGGCGGCAGATCGATGGGAGAAGCCGCACCGCTACTCCGTCAAGAAAGGGCGCACACACCGCTTCTGTCCCGGCAGCGGGAGTCAGATATTGAGTTCCGTCGCTCATCATCTCTGGACTTTCCAGCAGAGAGGCCGGTGAGTCTCCCGTGGTGTGGCGCGCAGTTTTATAGCGAAAAAGAACTAGAAGAGCTCGCAGCCATATCAGGGGAGCAGCAATCATCAAGGCCTCTGATCGAGCCCCACTGTGGTCAATCACCTCAACAGCGAGTCCGGTAGCCATTCTCTGACCCCGTTCGTCTTTACCAAGTGCCGCGGCCACGGAAGATGCACGAGCGAGTCGTAGGGCAGCTAGACCGCTCATCGCGTGGATCGCCGTGCGTTGGAGAGCAGCCAAGGAGGCCATTACGAAGGTATCTTGCCGCGCTGAGGATGGCGACCCCTTATCACTCGAAGGGGACCAGCTGTGCCGCCAGTGGTCCACCAGCAGATGCACCCCTTGCATCAGGACCAGTGAAGTGACCTCCGGCACAAACACCAGTTCCCTCTGCGGTGACCCCGCGAAAGGATCAGCCACATCGCTTGCGCCTCTTATTCCTTCCATTGGCCCCGTGGGCGACATCACAGGTGAATACGCGGGCACACCGTCGCCGCTAAAAAGCCCCGACGTCTCCAGGGCTTCCCCTGGGTTCACCGTGAGCCACTGGATGATACGCCGCGTCACACTCGGTTTCCCATAGCGCGAGCCGAGCAGCTGCACTGCTGCAGCCACGAGTAGCGCTTGGGTCTGAAAGGGAAAAAGTATCTCACGTTTCATCCGGCCATCGAACGGTCCGTCGCCCGAGGAATGCGCAAACGATGAGTCACGCCACCTTCCCTTCTGGTGTCTCCAAACTTCGGCCCCATCATCCGCTGATGTGCACCCTGAAGTGGAGACTCCCAAGGGGCATACCATCATCAAGACATCCAGAACCAGCCGATGAGTTTTTTCACGGACGTCCTGTAGGCAATTTAGTAACGCAGCCACTACGGTCTGCGGGTCTCCTCCAACCCAGTCCTGCTGGCGCGAAGCCGCCGTCTGCAGTGGCGCGGGGAGTGGAGCAGCGTCGCCGCCGCCGCCTCGATCGTCTTCGCGTGATGATGTCGGAGCGGTACTTGGGACTGCGTGCGCCTGCGCGATGAGCGACTTCATGAAGGTCAGCGCGGGTGGACGCAGCGTCGCCGCATCGCGGAGGATCAACCACAAATGTGCGGCCAGAACCTGACCACCGCGCAGTTCTTCGTGGACCACGCAGAAGTCCGAAAAAGAGGGAGACGAAGTGCTTGAAGCTGCTGGTGTGGAATCCTCCGCAGTGAGGGTTGCTTGCATGTACTCCAGCATGGCCATCGCTTTGCGATGCATTGGACTCGTTTCGGCCTCCTCCAGGCAGGTGAGGAGTGCGGCGAGTAGCCCTTGGGCGCATCCACGCAGAGCTGACGCTGTTAAGCGTCGCACAACCCCCACGTCCAAAAGCTCCAAAACATCCGTTTTTACCTGCATGGAAGCCTGCGGCAGAAGCCCGAGGAGGCCCTGGAGAACGGATGGAAGTTCCTTCACTAGAGGATAGACAGGATTGACGTAGCCTAGGTAGCTCTGAAGGACCTCAAGCGTCTTGCGCTGCACGCCAGCTACGTACTGTGGGCAAAGCATGCGTGCAGTCGTCTTTGCGAAGTGAGCACTATCAGGGAGCTCTACAGCACCGATGACATCCTTGTGGTTCTGAATGCATTTGAGAAGTTGGGTAAGGAGAGCGGCCTGTGTAGCCCAATCGGTGAGAGAGGTGGCATCGATGGCGCAGAGAACCTTGCGCAAGTCTCTCCTAAGCCGCTCATACTCAGCGCTTTTTTTCCACCTCACGATATCGCCAGCTTGCACGGTTTTTTTCTGAAAGTCATTCGCACACGCGGAAGCTCCAACACACCGTGTCCGTTGGGTCCCCTCTGGACTGCAGCCACGTGTGTGGCACGGTGGGAGAGCTGACGTAGGTGATAAAGGAGAGCGACCCAAGGGCTGAAGATCATCAGCGGCAGGGGCGCCATCAGAAGGCGAGGAATAAACGGAGCGGTGAACCGCGGTTGAAAGAAGAGACTGCTCCCTCGGTGATGGCAATGTTTTCCCCACGTCGGGTGATGATGTTGGTAAGCTGTGGTGCTCATCCGATAACTCCGAAGGGACTCCATGGGCAGATCGGGAGGGTGTCGCTGCTGTATCAGCAGGAGGAGGTACTGCCGAAGTCCCTCTTGACGTGGTGTGCAACGGAGCAGTGACCTGCTCTGAGATCGGGTGATCGGCGCTGAGGTCGCTCATGATGATGCAAATCTCGTTCTGCGCAAGGCAGGCGGAGGGAGATGAGAACGCTTTGCTAAATGCCCAGAAAGGACCATACGTGGAGTATCTTGCGAGGTCAAGAAAATCAGACACGCTTCCGTTCACTCCGCCACACGCAGACACTCGACCACCAAATCACACACATGTAAGGCGGCCAAGCACGCCAAATCGTTCTTGTGCTTTTTATTTCTGAGGCGATGCACAGACATCGAAATAAAAGCTGCGTCTTCAAGGCACCCGGAAAAGCGAGAAAGGGTGGTGGAGAGGCACAGCGACGGTAGGAATCCGAAAAGTAGGGGGGGAAGCTTCACCGGAGATATGTCGAAGGAAGGCAGCGAAAAAAAAAAGAAGAGCCACGCTAAAGAAGAGCGCCCAGTGATAGACACCTCCCCCTCTTTCTTTTGAATGGTGAGTGGAGAAGCAGATATTATAGAAAGTGGAGTTCGCACCGCAGACCACGTTCGTTTAAACCCGCTCTTTGTACGCGAACGAACACCAAAAGGAGATCAAGCAGGGCACGGGGGACGAACAGAAAGAGACGGAGCAAATAGAGCTACAATACTGGAGCAGACATTTTTTCTTGAATGGGTGGGATGGGAGATGAGGGGCAAGCGGGGGGGGGGGGTGAAGAGGGAGAGGGAAGTAGGGTAGCTGTAAACCACCGAGGAGGAGAGCGCCCCTGCTCTCCCTCCTACCCGCTTCTTCGTCTTCATTCACTAGTTCATAGGGATGGGGTGGTGGTGCAACAGGAGAGATAAGCCTACAGGTGGCTCACCAAGAAGTCACATACGCTCGTCCGGTGTCGCAGAAAGATGAGCGACAACGAGAGAATACGTAGAGCGGCAGCTAACGACCACCAACGTAGCTGTTCTTATTCACTCGCCCTTGGCGCACACCTTTCACCTTTCAAAGTCGGTATGCGAAGAAGCACGTTGAAAGAAAAAGATCTGGGCGCATGCTCCACCTCCCGTTCCTTCGATACCGTCTATTTGATAACCCGCAATACGTGCGACGTAACTGAGGAGGATTCAAACCGGTTACTCCTGAGGAGAGACGAATTCTAGAGCGATTATCACAAAATTCAGAGGGAAGGGAAGGGAAGGGAAGGGAAGAAAAGGGGGAGAGGGACGAAGATACGGCACCACGCATCACTTGGAGCTTCCGAAATTGCAAAGTTGGGGATTTCTCGTCCTTTAGCGCACGAGGAAGGAGAAGCGGTAGCGGTGTGACCCACAGGAAAAATGCAACCGTTGGTGAAAAGACGCAGAAGCACCACAGAATATACGGGAGAGAGATGTGCAGAGCAGCCGAAGGACAGAGCGAATGACCTGTGTACGAACAATACAGCAAGAACAGCGACACGTAAAAAAGGCACACCGAAACACAAATAGGCTCGTAGATGTACACAGCGGGGCGCATAAGTTCGGCAGGATGAAGAGGTCACGCTCATATTCGCAAGTACAGCAAACAAGAGGAGACACCCACCAGAGAAGACGACAGCAGCAGAACTTTCCGAATAAACGAGATTTCTTATCCGGTGTTGATGTTCGTTTGCCAGGGCTTCCTTCGCAGAAACAAACACGCAACAACAACAAAAAAACAAAAAAAGCATCACCTTAGACACTGCATTATCTGAGCCTCCCAAGTATGCTGCGTGGATATACTCTCTGCAGCTACCTCTGATAAGCAAACTACGAACAAAAAAAAAGCGACTTTCCTTTTTAGCAGGCCCATAATAAACTTTCAGAGATGATTGTGCCTTCAGCCGATGGTGAGCCCAACCTCAACGAAGCGAGAGAACAGGCAATGAAGCGGACATGCAGAGAGGGAGGAATGGGAAAAAAGGAGGGGAAAGGATAGGGACGTGCTTCAGAGGCAACACAACAGCCGAAAAGGAAATCTTGGGCGCACGCGAAGCACACCAAAACAGAAGGGAAGGAGAAATTCGCGGAGAAAGGGGCGAAAAAAAAGGGAGGGGAGGGGCGGAGGCCTTCAGATAGTTGGCCCACCCGCATGAAGTTGGATGAAAGCGCCCAAACAGGGGGAAACCGTCTCGCGTCCCTTGTTCCAGCATCAGATAGATCGTTGAAAGAGGGAAGAGGGCAGTCTGAGAAATCAGATAAAGAGGAGACGAGAGATACACGAAGACGAAAGCAGATAAGGAGATGAGAACGCAGAGCACGTTGAGAGAAACTTACGCTGGACACTCCCCCCACCCCCTCACGGACGTGACAGACACGCCGCCAAACTCACTATCCTTTCCACCTACCCTGCGATTGCTCAGAGGTAGGCACGTCCGCTGTGGTTCTGTCCATACCCACCCTTTCCGCCTCTCCCGCCGCTCGTATCGTCCCATAGCGCCTATTGGTGCAAATTCTCGTAAAAGTTGTCACTGACCCGGTCGAATCGGAAGGTTCCACGCTGCTTCAAGTACTGAAAGGCGTAGTAACCACACGATGCAATCGCTGCGAGCAGGAGCAGCACCAGCACCACTCGGAATAGCTTTCGCCACCAAGGTGTATTGTGACTTCCGTTGGGATCATCCTCGCCTTTGCGGCCTGTGTCATCGCTGTTGGATTTATCGAAATCCCACGCGTCAGATGTGCCGTAGTACAGGTCGGTGGCGCCGTTGATGAAGTCGATCTTGTGTGCTGCATCCAATTTGCATTGATCTTCATCCGCCCATGAGGAACGATCCCGCATCATTTTGAGATTGGCTTTGATGCAGGACGTGAGGACCGATGATGGTTGATTGGAGATGCCTCGTATCTGGCGCAGCTGCACCGTGTCTCCGAGTCGATGGAAAGACATGGCCACCTGACTCGCAGCACCGAGTGGTAAAACAGCATCGAGATCGGCGGTCAGTAATAAGATGTGCTGTGTCGCATCCACAGGCAGAGTCTGCGAGCTCGCGCTGCGGTTTGTTCGAGGAAAAGCGGCGGCAGCACCGTGAAAGGTGGTCAGGTCATCTCGACTAGGGAGGAGCAGGTATTTTGAGGCGGCCTTTGTTCGAAAAGTCACGATGTCACTCGGCGCGGGGTGCTGTACAAAGTCATTCACAAGCCAGTGCATCTGCACCGCCAGACTCGCAGGACAGGTGTCCGCTTTTCCAGATGAGGCAGTCAAATAAGCGAATAGCTTGTTGAGGGCTACCACATCCCCATCGTTGCAACGCTGCAGGCGGTAAAGCAAAGAGGGGATCAAGTTCATCACATCGGCATTCATGCGAGTAAATGGATACGCGGGAAAACGCATCATAAGCGCGAGCAACGCACGCAACTGATCGGCAAATTCGGTGTGTGGGTTGTTGCGCAGCCAGTCAAGCCGGGATGCACAGGCGAGCGTATTCGTTCGTGCCATCATCAAAATGGTCTGCAGACGATTCCACGAGCCCTCCGCCGCACCCAGGCGGCCCACGCAAGCCACTTGGTCGTCGCACATGTCGAGAAGATGCTGCAAGGCTGCGTCCATGCCGCCTCCACCAAAATAGTTATACACGTCGAAAACGAGGGGGTTCACGAAGTCCATCAGCATGACAGCCGCTTTTGTGCCTGGGTGGGATTTCAGGAGACGAAGAACCAGCATGCTGCTGAGTCCTTCACCGAGCAACACATTTGGTCGATCCGCACCCAAAGTGCGAAGCACCCAATCGAGATCTTCCACCGTCTGATCCGCTGCGTAGTGAGTAGCGTTAAATGGGCTTTCCTTCTTGGTAGACTCAGCGGCGATCTCGCTGGCGCATGCGGGGGTGATCCAGCAGTTGTGGTTGTGCGGCTGCGGTGTTTGGGCGCACGCAAGATACGATGTGGTCTCTCTAGACCCACGTGGATAGACGAGGACGACGTTGAAGCCGTCTCGGAAGAGATCCTTAGCTAGGTTGATGTCGGGTTGATCCATCACCATCCAAACGGTAAGCACACCCTTTGCGTTGGGGTCATTCATAAGCGCATCCACCGCCATTGTTAGTCTATTCTTCTTCTCAGGCCAGTACTGGTACACCTCCACCGTGGAGCAAACCGTAAAGGGTGTCGCGCACGACCAACTCCACGCAGGTTTCGGAAGGTCATCCTTTCCTGCTTGCACATGAAGAGGAAGGCATAGTAAGGCTAAGCCCAACAAGAACGTGCAAAGCCACAGCGACGCTGTCGACTCACCGACACGCCGTAGCGGCATGATAAGGCACGGGAAGATCATCCGTAACCACGACACTTTTTCGCCGTTCCATGAAAAAAAAATGGACGAAATGTCAGTGGGAAGGCTCGAAGAGCAAAGCGAACCGCTCCCTTACCTCTCTTTGTATTCGTTGCAGATGGCGGAAATATGTGAAGGAGACGCAGAATGGAAAGGCGAGTCACCCCCGAAAATCTATACAGATGTATATGTATATATGGGTGTGTGATGCTAGCACCCGCCAAGAGGAAAATCTGAGTCGAGAGAAAAAGGATTCCAGAAGATTGTCTCCTTCTTCACCGCACCAGTGCCTGTGTAAGCGCCAGCAAAGGTCTACGTTCAACGCTGCGGGGAGAAATCAACTTCAGCAGAGAGAGAGAATGCTACGATACAGGAAAGAGAGAGATGTTTTTTCTGCGGTGCGCCGATGAAGTCTGCTAGACTCTCTTTCCCTCTCTTTCTACTGCCTCCACAGCGTGAGAAGAGCGAAGAGGAAGAAGAGGAACGAACCCGGTGAGACTGAAGCTCTGCAACGTCGTGGATCGCGATGGAAAAAGCGAAGACAAGGTGGCGAGTCGAGAGAAGGAAGTAAAATCGAGAGAGGCAGAGAGAGAGGAATGGAGGAGGGTTAACGAGAAGAAGGTAAGTGCGAATGGACACGAGCGAGGTGCATGAGGAAAGTACGATGGTAAGAAAAAAAAACGAAGGTGAAGCCGCTGAAACTCCGCTCCCTCTCCCATACCCCCCCCCCTGCGCTCGGAGCGGAAAGGCACGCCCAGCGGAGATGCTGCCTTTGCCCTTAACGCTGTTCCCGTAAAGCCGTTGAAGGGGAGAAGGAAGGCAACCGGCATCAGAGAGCGATGCGCAGCCATGCGCTGCATTTCTCTCCCCACTCCCCGCCACCGCCACCTACGGCACCATCCCTTACAGGCACATGCAGACTTCCGCAGGCACCCCTCCGTGACAGAATAGCACGCGACGTGCTATCCCCCCCCACCCCCCAATTCATCAGGAACACACCGACCGCGTACCGTTCGGCTCCGCCGGACGCCACTTCTGTTGCCCCCCCGGGCCTCCTTTCTTTACATTTCTTCTTTTCTTAGGGGGTGAATAGAACTTGGTTGTTTGTTAGGAACTTCACTCGCGATGGGAAAAATGGAAGGGGGACGGGAAGAGGGGAGGAGTAGCACGCGGAGAAAGAAAAGGAACGCCCAAACGGAACACACATCCAGAGTGAGTGAGATGACAACAACGCCCTTATGGGTACTTAAAGTTCGTACATAAAACAGCACCAACAACCAGCTACGATGATCTGAAACGCACAATCACGCGTACAATTCTTTAACACACACTCGAGAGAGTATCTTCATCTACGCACGGAGGCATACAGACATATACAGCTCCGTAGACAGAGACGGGGACACTCTCCTGAGCCTTAAGCACAAACCTTCTCTCGCGGTAACACTGCCACGGGCAGCACCGCCACCAAGCCCCCTTTTTCCCCCTCTCGTTCGGCGAGCTAGTAGGTCGAGCAAAACGGAAATAAAAGAAACAGACAACAACAGAAAGATCCAGCTCGTGACACGCTGCCAGTTACGAAACCGACACACTCCGAGAGCAGCCGTGATGAGCGCTCTCAAAAGGAAATGCGGAACCAGCGAACAAAGAGGGGGGAGAAGCCTCGCTGGGAAAGAGCGAGAAGGAGAGGAGGAAATCACATTCGTTGAGCAAGAAAGAGAAAAAAATGGCGCATCAAGTTCTGCAAGCGTCAGCAGCAAGCCAATGAGCCACGGAGAAGACCAGTGCCGCCACATCAAGGCAAAAGCGAGCACCTACTCTCGGGATAGAGGGCACAAACAAATACCCACACACGTATACGCTGAGAAAAAAGGGGCAGTAAAGGGCCTGTTCCAGCAAACGCGAGAGGGTTACCTACGAAGTCTGCAACCACACATCCTTACGCTCTCGAAAGGCTCGTAGATTCTACCCATTTATCCTGAGCGCCAAGTAGCTCAGCTATAGTAGAGGTTTTCTCTACTCCACATCCACGAAAAACAAGTGGGAACATGTACTTCGCCACCGCCAGTCGCCAGTTCCTAGTGCAGCGCTTCACCTCACCCCTCCCATGCACGTCGATCGTAGACCAACTTCTTGAGGACTTCACAGTCAGAGGTGAAAGGCATACCTCACGGAGGCGGACACAGGTGGCATATTAAGAAGACAACGAGGCCCAGACACACACAAACATGGGAAGGCGGTCAATGCATCTTTTAAAAGACAGGACAACTGCATTACCTTCACGCCAAGCCGTCCGCCCTTGTTCCACTCCCCACCACCACCATTACCTTTACAATTCTGAGCGTGTGTGTCCATAGGAGCCCTTCACCTTCCCTTCCCTCTCCTCCCTGTTCTCATTTCCCTTACAATTACCTCCCTCTCCCTTACTTTCCCTCACCGTGCGCATCTGTCAACGACCACGAGTTGTATAAGTCGATCCCGTTTCTCTCTTCACCTGCTCCCGCCCTTTTCATCCTCGCACCGAGGTTGGGTAAAGGAGGAACGAGGATAAAGGAGAGAGAGGGGAGAGAGAAGGGAGGTGCAGGAGACCCTTTTTTTGTAGAAACTGATGGGCCCGAGGGAAGGGAGATTGGAAGGGCGCGAGAAGACGGGAGGGAGAGGGGCTCCCTTTTTTTTGGCATAGCAGAGGTGGTACATAGATCCGGGCGGTGCTTCTCAAGCCTTTTTGGTGCGTGCATCCGTCTGCGTGTGTTTCCCTCCATAAGATGTTCATGTACTACACACCCACTATATTTCCCCGCGGTGGACGAAGTTCCTGGGCGGATCTGAAAGAAGGAGCTGCACCGCAAAGGGAGCGAGAGCTGCACAGAGTGGGGGGGGAGGGTAAGGCAGAAGCCGGTCCAAATCCCGCACCAAGGCGTCACACAAAAAGATACGAATCGGGAGCTTCGGGCAGCCCTGCCATCTCCCCCCATCCCCCCTCTTCCGTCCCTCCCTCTCCCCCCTCTTTCGCCCCCCCTCCCCCTTTTCTGTTTTCTGCCGTGTGTATGACAGGGAGATATTGCCTACCACTCAGTCCCCTCTCCACTCAAATTCATTCTTCCGCCCCTCCTTCTTTTCTCTCGATATTTCTTCTCTATTTCAGGGGAGGGGAAGCTTGTCATGCCTCAAAGTGCACCTTGACCTTCTCACCATCGACATTGTTGCTCCGAGTTATCCCCTGCGGTGTGACTCCTTTGCCCGCTCAGCGTCTTCGACACCATTCTGCTGTTGTGGCTGCTGCATGCTGGTCTTGTCGATCGGCAGCTTTTGTCGAAGTTTCAGGAAGGATTCGCCTTTTTTCTTGAGTGCTTTGGCCTCTTCCACCTTCGCTTCGGTCTTGAAGAGAAGCAGCAGCGCCGCACGACGAAAGCAAATCATGGCGTCCACCTCGAAGGTGTTGGGAACCGCGAGACCATCTTGACACTGACTGAGACAGCGTTCCGCCTGCTCCAGCCATCGGTGGCATTCCGCCTGCGGTGCTCGCGTTGCCATCATGACGAAAATGCGTGACAACATCATAAGAGCGTCCCGCTGCTGCGCCGTAATGATCTCTTTCAGACCCTCCACCCCTCCACTCGGTACCACATTGGTGACAGCGAGGAGCGAGGCGATCGAGTCCTTCGCGATCTTTACACGCCGCCAAAACTCGGCGGGGATGGTGCTCTTGAGGGCGTAGTTGATCTGCAGCGACGCCAGCGCGTGTAGGGGGCGGGCGTAGGAAACGTACTCCTCGAAGGTATCAATGGGAACATCGAGGTCTTCGCAGTGAAACGTGGTGAAAAAAAGAATATGGGCCTGGATGGCGAAGTCTGCGGAGGAGCTGAAGACGTACAGGTAGTCCAGGCAAGCCGATGCGAGGGGGGCACAGCCCTCAAGAATAGCACTCCGGTTCACCTCCCGCAGAAGCACACAGGCAAAGCGGGCCACCTCCTCGTGCGAAGGGGATGAAGTCAGCGCCGACGTAGAAACAAGACGGTACTGCACTCCTTCTTGTCGGACAGACTGGAGGACATTCAGAGTGAACTCGATCGCATAACCAAGCGAGTTGTTCGGGTCCACCAATACGTTAAAGGCACCGTGCTCGAGACAGCGCCACCACGCCACCAGCGCAGATCCATCGGGTACCTCTGTAACCACCTCCCCTGACTGGCAGCGGTACTTCTCATAAAGCAGCGGGCAGAGCAGCTTGTGATGACGCTTCATGTGCACATTCATGCAATCCCGCGAGCAATAGTGCGGTACCTCGCAGTGCTCGCAGGTGTAGCCGATGGCATAGACAGGGTCTAGACAGTTGGCGCACCGGTGACCGTAGAACGGCTTCAAGAGGAACCGAATCGTCTGCGGTGTCTCCACCGCCTGACCCTCGGCCGTTGCTGTCGTCGCTCCCATATACCAACCACACGACTTGTGCCCCGAACAGTTCAGCACAACATCGGTGAGCATCTCCGGCTCCGCCAGTCCCAGCACTGCCGCTTCTAAGCGCGGCAGACGCACCTCCAATCCGAGCATTGACGAGGGCGGTAAGGTGCCTACCACATCCAGATTCTCCACCTGCCGGTAGTAGCTCCCAATGACCACGCTGCAACGTCGGTCTTTCTGGTGCACTGGTACGATCGGTATGCCATCCGGGGACGTGGAGCTCTGTGCGAGAGTGCCATCTCGATGAACACCGCGCGCCATGGCGCTGGTGAGGGACGGCGTTGGTGAGAACACCTTCGCATCGCCCTTGACAAAGAACATCTCATTCTCCACGTCCATGCGAATAAGTATATGCCATTGGCTGAACTGCGACAACGAGCAGGATGGGCTTCCACTCGTGGAGGGCCTGCTGCTCTCCGCCGTGGGAGTGGCCGATGGCGACGGTGCAGAGGGGGAGGCGTTGGCCACACTTCCGTTGGTGCGATCCTGCGCCGACTTCTCCAGCGGAAATACGGTGGAGAAGTGCATCGTGTAGAGGCCAGAATGGCCTTCGCGACCAACGTCCATTCTGAAATCTTGGGTTGGTGCCGCTTGCTACCCTAGGAGGGGGGGGGATAGGAGGGAAGGGAGGGGGGGGGGCAGAAAAAAGATAGAGAAGAGAGGTGAAAGCGCTGTCGAGACCCTGAGATGTACGGTTCACCTGGGAGACCCACGACGATACACGGACACATACACACACGCACACACACATACGCACGTGCGCACCCGACAGTAGATCATCCCATCGGCACGATGGAAAATTAAGAAAATGAGCAGCGCAGGCAAAAACAATGGCAGCGAAAGGAAGGAAAAGGGAGTTCGTGAACGAAAGCGTCAGGCACGAGAATGGGGGAGGCAGCCGTCCGTGAAAAGGGAACTAGTCACTTACCATCGTGGCACCTCGCTCTGGGGGGCGGGGATGGGGGGAAGGAGATGAGAGAGAGACAGGGAATGCGCAACCTTCTCTGTTTTTCCCGTTTTCAGAAACGCAAGGAAATTGCTTCTCCGGAAGACACCGAAGTTCCAGTTTTTCATCGGTATTCATGCCCCAGCGAATAAAAGAGGGGGGGGGCGGGGGCACCACATCCACCACCTCATTTCGATGGTGGAAAGATAAGCGCAGAGACATTCCAGAGGAAAAACGTTAGGATGGACTAGACAGAGAGCTTCCCCTTCCCCATGTAGACAAAAAAAAGGTAATCGGTTCCATAAAAAGAATCCTCAAGAGCCCTTTTACAGGACATGTGATACCACGCAAGAAGTATCGCGTTACTTCCAGCAGTAGATCGAACCACCACGAAAATGTACTCCATGTCATCATTACGCGGCAAAAAAAGAAAAGCGCATCGTGGACTCGGGTGGACAAGGAAAGTCCAACGACAACGTTTCATGAATCGAGTCAAAAGTCCCCTTTTACGGGAAGTCGGGGGGGGGGGGCGTGAAGTTGGTATGCAGAGGGGAGGAGGCACCGAGGGTCGCACGCATTACTCGGAGAGGTCCGTACGCGAGGGAGAGGGGGGGGAGAAAGGTCAGAGTTATGCGGCAACCGCACCCCTAATGCTCCATTTCCCTGACTTTCGAGCATCCACCTCCCCTTTCCTCGCGTCGCAACCGCCTGCTCTCTCCCCTTTCGCCATTCTTTTTTCGTCAATGCGGGTTGGAAAAGTTGTGGGAGTGAGGAGTTCCTGTTGCGCTCTAAAGCCTTGGACTGCGACCTCAACGGAGCTTCGCAGCTTCCCCTTAGCCCCTCATCACCGATGCGATGCGCGGTTATTGCAGGCCTGGAGTGACTCGGTGAGGAGACACATCTGACACGTGAAGAACCACAGGGACTTCCCAGATTTGGGAGTGAGTCAGGCGAAGGATCCGCGTCTGGAAGGGAATATTCCAGCCAGGTTCCTCCTCTCCATTTACCGCGCCCCATTTTCCACCACCACCACCCCTCCCGTCTTCACGCGCTTCTCCTTGACAAAGATGTCATTCCTGTTACCACCACTGGTCACACCCAAACACCTCCCGCAAAAAAACCGTGGCGTAGCAGGAGGAGGGCAACGTAAAGCTTACCCGTAATGTGGGCAACAGCCCTGACGGTTGTTCAGCGTTCGAAGCGCTTGCCCCGTCGTCTGCAACTAACTCCGCCGAATCGCCCGTCTCCCATTCCATCTGAGCGTCAGTGGGGCGGGCCAGGATTGCCCGCCAGGATCCTGGGACCGGCACTCCTGCGACACGCTTTTGCTCAAATGCCTGGTCGCGCGTCCAGCGCAAGGCTAACAACGCATGCTCCTCTGCCGCGGTCTTCCACTGCTCCCACAGTGCCGCGGAGGTTTCGTCGAGGTCGCTGGGAGCACCGCTCGTTCGTCGCTTCACCTGAAACCCACCGAGGGCTAACTGGGCAGAAGCGAGAACGGCGTAAGGGAGCGGTGTTACGGATGAGGGCAGCACAACCTTGTCGGCGGGGCCAGGGCAGACCATATCGACCGCGGCACGCTTTGGTGATGTGTTCGTCGTCAACGCCTTCATCTCAGCGGGAATGGCGGAGCTGATACTCCCCGCCACCACAAACGATGCGGCCACATTGAAAAAGGCGCTCTGTCCAGCATGCACCCAAAGGGAGCGGAGGTGATACGGAACCCCTTCTGTGAGGGCTTTTTCACACAAGAGGGACCAAAAATCGCTCTCCTCAGAAACGTCGGCGCTACTCAAGGTGTGATCGGAGAAGTACATGCGGTACGTTTGTCGGAGTGCCTGTGTCATGACCTGGGCGTCGTGGAATTTGTTCGGCACGAAGCGGGGCTCCATGTGAGCCGGGAACGCAGCGTACACGTCCGGGCAGGCACGGAAAAGGCTACGCACAGCAGCCACCCAGCGACCCGCAAAGAGATGTACGCCTGTGTGGTCGTCGACATGCGTGATTGACTCGCCAAACCGCTGTTGCCCGAAATAGTTCACGAATCCTTTCTCTACCGACTGCGCGAAGCGCCGTTCAACGAAGCCCTTGAGGGACTCTACACCGACACCACGCTCTGCATCTGTCAAACTTTCCAAGGGTTCCACTACCGGTTGTGACAGGGATCTCCAGGCCTTCCGCTCCGCGGCGCTCGCCCATCGCACGCCTCGGATGCGCACAGAAAACCAGTTGCCATAAAGCTGCCCCAATTGTACAGGAAAAGCGGCTGCTTCTGCACGTTCAAGCACGACGTAGCTCCCCTGCGGATCCGCTGGGCAGCGCAGTACGACTGGGAAGTGCGCTTCGTGAGACAGTAACGCGTCGACGCGACAACGCGCAGAAGCAGCGACGTTCGTGATAGGCACAGAGCAGCGCTGCACCGTTATTGCCTTCTTATCCTTCATACCGGCGATGCAGATGCACCGCTCTGCTACACCGAAGTACTCGCTGAGGAGTAGGCGCATTTCAGCTGTTTCAAGGTTCCGCTTCTTCACGATGAGCTGCAGAAATCTCCGCGGAGAGGCACCGTCGGAGGCTGTCGGTCGGGTGGAGTTCAGCCCCGACTCAGCACTATCATCCATCTCTGCGCGCGTACGCCGCCGACCTTGGAATTCCAGGCGCTCTTCTGAAAGGACACGGGGACGCAGCGTTACTCGGCCGTCCCTCACCTGGCATGTCACGAAGGGGTAAAAACGGCGCAGCAGCTCATGCACCTGGCGTCGCACGTCCTTGCCGAATAGTAGCGCGGCCTCGCCTTGCGAAAATCGCTGCAGGGTCATCTCTAGAGTTTCGAAAGTGGTGTAGCAGACTGATGTCGTGGCCGTCACGTCGGCCCCTTGAAAACGGCAGTCGAGTCCCCTCACCGCCGCGCGCATTGCTGGAGGAAGCCTGCGCATCTGGCGCTCCGCCTGCGCTGCGGCTTGCCACTGCGCTAAACAAAGCGCCGCCGCCGCACCGAGTGTCGCAGCAAAGAAGATAAAGTGAGGATCGAATGTGCAGATGACCACCGAATTTTCTTGCTTGACCGACGGTGGCGAGGCCTGGTCGTCGCCGCAGGTGCGCACATGTGGAAAACAGCGACGCACCATCAAGTGTGTGAGTTGCCGCCCCAGTTTATCACTTATCCCATCAAGCGCATAGGTCGTTGTGCGCCACCACGCGGCAGACGACCCCGCTTCACATGAGGCACAGCTGCCTCCCTTGCTCTGTACCGCAGGGCGAATATCCTGCACGAGGAGATGCAGGCATTCTTGTGTGAGCGACGTCGCCGCCCGCTTTGCGACCTCCGCAGCAGAGCCGAAGGTGCCCCGCATGACAGGTGTGTGCCGTCTAAGAGACTTCAATACAAGCTGGAGCGTCGGTAAGCCGGAGTCTTCTTCCTCGCCGCCCCTGGACTGCACCGGCGATGGTGTTTGGGAGAGGTGCCCCTCGCGATCGGG
The DNA here is from genome assembly GCA_030849085.1 of Borovskyia barvae. NCBI lineage: Eukaryota > Euglenozoa > Kinetoplastea > Trypanosomatida > Trypanosomatidae > Borovskyia > Borovskyia barvae. The sequence goes on from JASAOM010000988.1 coordinate 64,556, forward strand.
GCCTTCTTCCGCAGCGATGCTGTCTGCGACGCCATCGACATCACCGCCAACGGGAGAGACCATCGGCGATGCATGCTCCACGGGGAAGACGTAGGCCTCCACGTCCGTACGCTGCTTCGTAGGATCAATTTCCACTACGACGAAGGACTCTGGTTCACACTTGAGGTTGCCGGTAGCGCACCGATCGGCATTGACGGCGTCGCTTTGAATTCCATCGCCGAAAAGAAGTTGGTCTTGCAGGTTTGAACCAGTTCTGTCACTCGCTGATGATAGTGGAGTCACGAAAGCGGTAATGCCGCACGCTCGAAGCATGGAGACGAGGAAGCGGCCACGATACAAAAAAAAAAGAAATCTGGGGAGAGCAGCAAACGACATAAAAGAAACTTTTGCCTACCCATGCTTGTGCATGCCGTTTTGACGTAATGCACCAGAACAGCGAGGAAAAGCTGAGTTACGGTAGAAGAGAGGAGGAGCAGTGAAGACATGCGCACACCTAGCTACGGCTGCCCCTGAAGAAAGAGATATCCACCTTGTTATGGATTCAACTGTGGCCACCAACAGCACACAGGTGCGCGCAGACTTCCAAAGAGAGACATGATACGCGTACACCGGACTTGGGAATGGGAAGGACACGGCCTCGCCGGCCACGTCGGCGACCACACCGAAGAGAGAAATCCTCCTCGGAAGCACTCAGGGTGAGCTGCAAATTTTCGTCTTGCGGAGGAGAGCGAAAAATAAAGAGAAAAAAAGGAAGTAGTGGTAGGCGCCAACTGAAGATATTCGGCAAGAAAAGCCAACGCTTTGCTTTTCAAGATCGAAAAAAAGGGACCGAACAAAACGGCAGAGGGGAGGGGGGAAGGACACTCGCACCACCGCTGTCTCGCTCCCCCCCCCTCCACACCTTCTCCCTATGGCTCGGCGGTTCACCTCCTCGGAGGGGAAAACTGGAAAAGGGAAACCGAACGAAATGGTGGGGGGCGAGGAGGAGGGGGGGAGGCCGCCATAGCTGCATAAAACATGCTCCCCCCCCTCACTCCCTCACCCCCCCCCCGCCCCGTGAAACACGTATCCGCACACGCACCATTCGTCACTGACGCAAAGCTTCATTGAACGTCGGGCGCGCCGTCACCTTGTCCATGAGCCGATCTCCACTAAAGCTTACCCTTGTCAAGATGCCCACGACCCGCTGCGAGCGGTCCACTACGGGCAGATGGCGGAGGCCCAAGTGTCGAGAGGTGTAGTAGGCCCGCGATACACACACGCCCTCCTGCACGAAAGGGGCACTGCCGTCGGTGTAGGGGGGCGAAAATCAATATTGGATCGAATGATGGAGAGCGGCAAGCGCTCCATCGTCGGAGTACCGGGGAGGCCCATTCCCAAAGAGAAATTCCCGTACACGCTTCCATTCATTAGCCGTGATGAGGGATCGAAGTATCTCAGGCGTGACCCCCGGGTATGGACCGGACTGCCGGACTCTCCTCTCTCTCCACGACATCGGCACCGTCGCTATGGAGCAGTACCTCCTCG